>JACGAQ010001940.1:0-48982 GCA_014119065.1 Orius insidiosus
TTTTTTTTTTTTTTTTTTTTTTTTTTTTTTTTAATTTTTTTTTTAATTTTATTCTTACAAATTAATAATATACAAAATAATACAAAATTTTTAAAAAATCCCTCGTGGGTCGTCGTTTCTTCTTTCATGGTTGCGGTCGTCTATCTTTCTTCCCCTTATTCGGTGATGTCTGCTCGATGTTGATGACTCCGCTAATGTAGCTTGGTAATGTTGTTTTGTTATTTTCCTGGACATTCCTTTCGATTTCCTTATCTGCCTGGTCTCCTCTCCGTCATTTGAATTTTCCGCACTAACTCTGGGTCTCCCTGCACCACATTCTCCCACTCCGGGGAGACGTTTCGGACTTGCCGTAATGTGGAAGCAGGGACTCCTCTTAAAATATGTGATGCCATCTCTGGCGGGAGGTCTCTGATGAAGTCCCTTCGACGTTGTTCGTTTTGGCGTCTGTCGTTTTCCATGGTTAGCGCAAGACTGAGTTGACTGGGGAGGAAGGTATGTAGGGTCTTCGGCTTCCAATCTTACAGCGCCCTGATCGAAAAATTTACCTTTGTTCCCCAAAATTTTCTTTCACCAAGTTGTCTGACTAAATGCTCGCTTGCGAATCTCATATTACCTTCCTAAGCATTCAATAACTTTTTTATTTTTTTTTTAGATCTAAAACGTTACAAATGCAACAATTGCGATTTAAGGTACGCCAAAAAGAGCACTCTCACAAGACACGTGAGGTACGAATGCGGCCTCGAACCGACCTTTTTCTGCAATCTCTGCCCTTTCAAGTTTAAACACCGGAGCAGCCTTAACCGCCACATCATTTTACGCCACCATCATTAATTTTTCCGCCAAAAAATAATAAGCTTTGTTTCAGGAGTTAAATGTAGATTTTTCAGGTTTTCGGCAATGTAAAATCTACATCTCATATTCACGGCAGAGGAAAAAAATACTCAAAACAGATTCGGATTCTGTAATTTTTGGTGATACCTGGTGCTTAGAGACATTTTTGAATTTTTAATTAAGAAAAATTTTCCGAGAAAATTTTCCTTTTTCCGGCCGGAAAATATTTTGCTGCCTACAGCTATTCAAAATGTTGTAACATAAATAAATCACTTTTCAAAATTAAAATCGGATGATATTTGACAGAGCTAGAGGGGCCTAAAATTTGAACTTCTCTCTCTCTCTCTAATGTTATCTTCCCTCTCTGTCGGATGCCTAGTTCCACTATCCCCTTAAGAAAATACAAGAACTAGTTTTCAATTTTCCTCCCCCGCCTCCTAAACACTAAGAATTAGCCGGAATATAAATCCGGAAAACTTTGGCAAAATGTAATGATGAAAAATTCTGGGAAAAGACCCATTTGACACGGGATAACCGGAAGGTTCTTTTAAAGAATAGATTTCAATTTTACTGGGAATATATCTGGCGATTTGCCCACTTTACTCATGAGAACAAAAAGATAGCCAAGTTAAAATCATTTTATTTAGAATGCTACATTTTTATAAAATGTGTGATAATTCTTTGGTCAATGCCGTCGGTTAGTCAAGTATATTTATTTTCTATCTGCTGATGCAGAGGTTTACTTGTTAAGGCTTTTCCTCCGGAGAATTGGTGCCCCAAAATTCCAACGGCCCTATGGGTTTTCTATGAGTTTAGGAAGCAGAGTTTTGTATAGTTTTCATTCGAAAAATCTCATGGCTTTTGTTTATAACCTGACCATCTACGAATGTAACCTTCCACCCAAAATTCGTCAAAATTTACATTTTCTTGAAAAAGCCTTATTGTTTGGGGAATGAAACGAAAAAGTTCTGTTTTTATCTTATAGACAATTATCATACCTATGTAGGCACAAAAATCAATAAATCTTAAAAACCAAAAACGCCCTAGATTTATCCATAACATACTCAAGAAAAGAATTATCATACATTTATAGCTTTCAAATTAAAATGTTTTCTAACTTAGTATAGTTTTCGTTTTGTTCGTAAGAGTTAAGTGGGAAAATCGCCTGATATATTCTCAGTAAATCTGAAATCTATTTTTAAAAGAACCTTCCGTTTATCCCATGTCAAATGGGTCTTTTCCCAAGATTTTTCAACATTACATTTCATTACATTTTGCCTGTATTCCGAATTTATATTCCGACTAATTCTTAGTGTTTAGGAGGCGGGGGAGGAAAATTGAAAACTAATTCTTTGTATTTTCTTAAAGGGAATTGTTTATAACCTTCAGCTTTGTTACCTTTCTCAAAAAATTTAAAATATTATATCATGAATAACTTTAATTAGGTAATTCGATAAATAACAAAAGGGAATTCAAGAACAAGTTGCCTTAGACACAAAAATCGAACGAAAGTCATGAAAAACGAAAATTGAACGAAAGTCATGAGAAATGAAAATTGAAAGAAAGTCTCGAAAATCGACGAATAATAATAATTCGGTTATTTTTAAAGGCTTTTCGTTGTTCTGAGTTCAGGATACTACATTCGTTGAATGGGTGATGTCTTTTATAAAAAAAAAAAGTAGCCAAAGACTGGTCTTCAAATTTATAACCAAGCCAGAAGCTACCTCCTTTTTTTTTTTTTTTTTTTTTAATTTTTTTTTTAATTTTATTCTTACAAATTAATAATATATACAAAAATAATACAAAAATTTTTAAAAAATCCCTCGTGGGTCGTCGTTTCTTCTTTCATGGTTGCGGTCGTCTATCTTTCTTCCCTTATTCGGTGATGTCCTGCTCGATGTTGATGACTCCGCTAATGTAGCTTGGTAATGTTGTTTTTGTTATTTTCCTGGGACATTCCTTTCGATTTCCTTATCTGCCTGGTCTCCTCTCCGTCATTTGAATTTTCCGCACTAACTCTGGGTCTCCCTGCACCACATTCTCCCACTCCGGGGAGACGTTTCGGACTTGCCGTAATGTGGAAGCAGGGACTCCTCTTAAAATGTGTGATGCCATCTCTGGCGGGAGGTCTCTGATGAAGTCCCTTCGACGTTGTTCGTTTTGGCGTCTGTCGTTTTCCATGGTTAGCGCAAGACTGAGTTGACTGGGAGGAAGGTAATGTTAGGGTCTTCGGCTTCCAATCTTACAGCGCCCTCTGGATCGAAAAATTTACCTTTGTTCCCCAAAATTTTCTTTCACCAAGTTGTCTGACTAAATGCTCGCTTGCGAATCTCATATAACCTTCCTAAGCATTCAATAACTTTTTTATTTTTTTTTTTTAGATCTAAAACGTTACAAATGCAACAATTGCGATTTAAGGTACGCCAAAAAGAGCACTCTCACAAGACACGTGAGGTACGAATGCGGCCTCGAACCGACCTTTTTCTGCAATCTCTGCCCTTTCAAGTTTAAACACCGGAGCAGCCTTAACCGCCACATCATTTTACGCCACCATCATTAATTTTTCCGCCAAAAAATAATAAGCTTTGTTTCGGGAGTTTGAAACTCCTGGAGCATGCGCAGAAGGATCTGCACGTCCAATGGACGATGGACAAACGATTTGAACGACGTCAAATATGACATAGAAATCCGTTAGCGCATGCTTCAGGAGTTTCAATTCAGTTTAAAGCTTATGCTCCTATTAATGTTCGTAATCAGAGTTTGTTTTATTTTTTAAGATACAAAAGATAATTTTTATTTTGTTATTGTAAATTTTCAAACGCTTTATTAAAAATGTATTTTTTTAAAGGAAAAATATATTAATTTGATAATTTATTATTATTCTTTCTAACGGGGGCGATTTTTTAATTTCGAAAAAATGGCGGAGATATGTCTGTTTGAAATTTAAAAAAATTTGCTACGGCCGAACCGTTAATTCGATTTTCACCAAATTTTCACCAATTACTCCTTATATTTTTAAGAATTTTTGGTGTAAAAAAATTGCCACTTTTTAATTATTAATTTTTTTAGTAGGGAGAAATTTCGTACTTCTTCCCATTACGAGAGGCACATCCCTTGGCCAAAGAGCCCATTAATTCTACCTTGTTTTTTTAGTAGGGAGAAATTTCATACTCTACCCATTACGAGAGGCACATCCCTAGGCCAAAGAGCCCTTTATTTCTACCTTGACACTTAAAAAAGTTTTCGAAAAAAAGAACTAAAAATTTTTTTAAAAAAGCGCAAAAAAAGGAAAACCCGGAAAATTTTTCGAAAAAAAAACTCGGAAAATTAAAAAAAACACGGAAAATTTTTCAAAAAAAAAACTAGGAAAATTTTTCGAAAAAAAATTGAAACTTTCCCCTTCCCTATTCTTCCCCTCCCATATACTACCCCCTTCGTTGTATTTCCACTCCCTTATACTTCCCACTCCGTTATACTTCCCCTCCCATATGCTTCCCCCTCTGTTATACTTCCCCTCCCATATACTTCCCAATCCGTTATACGTCCCCTCCCATATACTTCCCCCTACGTTTTACGACCCCTCCGTTATACTTCTTCCTCCTATATAGATACTTCTCTTTAAGGACGTTTTCGTTGGAAGCTCTTCAAACCAGTTCTTTTAGAACCTAAATCACGTTTTTTTTTTTTTACCTCCTATTTTATGACAATTTTTTAAGAAAATAACACTTTTTTTAAAAAATTACTTTTTTCTAAAAAAAATCATAAAAAAAGATGATTTTTTGATAAAATTATTTTTAAAAATTGTAATTTTTTTTATCGTTTGGCCGCCCGGCCGTCCTTTATACATAAATTAAGGGCAAAAGTTGGGAATTTTCTGGAGGATAAAATTTGGTTTTAAGCAGGACATAATCGTGATCATATTTTTTACTATGATTACGATTATGGATATGATTATGATTACATTTTTTCCCTCTGTTATACTTCCCCTCCGAAATACTTCCCCCTCTGTTATACTTCCCCCTCCGTTTTACGTCGCTTATACTTCCCCCTCCTATACTATTACTTCTCTTTAAGGAAGTTTTCGTTGGAAACTCTTCAAACAAGTACTCTTTTATTAGCGAGTTAGACTTTAAAGTAATAGAACTAATTTTATTTTTATTTTTTAGATAAGCGTTTTGCCTGCGGTCGATGCGGAAAAAGGTACATCTATAAAGGAGATTTCAACCGTCACGTTAATTACGAATGCGGGAAAGAGCCAAAATTTCAGTGCCCGTTTTGCCCTTACAAATCGTCTAGAAAATACACCCTTAAAACACACATTGGATTAAAACATTCTTATGAAACATTCATGGATATGAAACCATGAAAGCACCTGTAAATTGTTCAAATAAATTTTTTAAACTACAGTTTTGCCAACCTGTCCGCCCAATCGAGTTTCTCGAAACAAAATGGAACTCTTTCTCATCTTTTTGTTTTTTTCAGGCTATTCATGTCCCAATTGTACAAGAACTTTCAAATATAATTGGAACCGAAATCGACATTTGAAGTACGAATGTGGAAAAGAGCCGAGATTTAAGTGCGACCTCTGTTCCTACAAAACTCCTTACAAAGGAAGCCTTAAAAACCATCATTTCGCCCGCCATAATATTTCGTTGAAATAAAAAAAAATGTTGAAAAAAAAAATTCTTTAAGTTTGCTCGATGAAACGATCATAGTAAAAATCCTTAAAATAAAAAGAAATCTCCTTGTTTCCTGGTGGTGGACAATTTTTATTTGTTTAACAAATTTTTTAACCTTTTTTTTTATTTTTTTAGACTATTATTATTGTTATAATTGTACAAGGAAATTCAAATTGGCAAGTTCACTGCGGAGACATATGGTCTACGAGTGTGGGCAGGAGCCGCGTTTCGCCTGCCCGGAATGTCCCTACAAAGCGAAGCAGAAATCGACTCTCAAATCCCACATCGCTCTACGCCATTTAAAAATGAAATAACATGTATTTTTTAAAATAAATTTTATTTAATTAATTCTCTGTTTTATGGGCTACCTGTGCATTCTTGACAGTTTGATTCTTACTAATTAATTTTTTTATTTTAGGTTATTCACGAAGGAATTCGAAATATACAGCGGATCAGCTTTTTGTTCTCGAAAATTCGTTTCAGGAATGCCAATATCCTAATGGAGAAGAAAGGAAGAGAATCGCCGAAAAAACCGGTCTCAATCAGATCAAAATCCAAGTTTGGTTCAGCAACAGAAGACAAAGAGTTAAAAAAAATCAATTCTAAAATGTAGTGTTTGTAAAAATAAAATATGAAAGTTTTTTTTGGGCTTTTTGTTTACATTCGGTAGTGTCACCTCAATGACGTCAGTGGAGTTGATCCGAGGCACTTATGTTGGCTAACTGTGAAGTTCATTAACCCTTTCGAGACCGCGTCTGACTCCGGATTCTCTGCGCTACTGGCGCAGCACTTTTCCCCGTACGCTCCCAGCGCCCAGCAAAGCACAGAAAGCGACGAGTGATGCGATCATCACGTAGTTCATTTCTTCCCCAACAGATTGCCAGGTTTTGCATGTCACTAGCGCCACGGGAAGCGAAGGTATTAAATTTTTTAGAGGGGCTTCCCGCTGGCGCCGCTGGGCAACTAAAGTCGCCTGCGGTCTACGAACGAAAAGCGCGAATGGCATCTATAGTCACCTGCGGTCTCGAAAAGGTTAAAGGAATTCCCCGGGCCTTTCTCTAACTCTCTTCAACCGTTGACTACTCCAGAAACTCGACGAAAACGTCCCAAAACCCGGTAAAAGAGATGTTTAACTCCCGGTCACCTGATTAAACGGGTGTTTCTACACCGGAAAATCGACAAAAACGACCCGAAACCCGGTAAATGAGATGTTTAACGCCCGGTTACCTGATTAAACGGGCGTTTCTACCCCAGAAAATCGACGAAAACGACCCGAAACTCGGTAAAAGAGATGTTTAATGCCCGGTTACCTGATTAAACGGGTGTTTCTACATCCGAAAATAGACAAAAACGACCCGAAAACCGGTAAAAGAGAAGTTTAACTCTCGGCCACCTGATTAAACGGGTGTTTCTGCACCAGAAAATCGACGAAAACGACCCAAAACCCGGTATAGAAGATGTGTAACTCCCAAAAACCTGATTTAACGGGCGTTTCTACATCCAAAAATAGACAAAAACGACCTGAAACCCGGTAAAAGAGATGTTTAACGCCCGGTTACCTGATTAAACGGGTGTTTCTACACCAGAAAATCGACAAAAACGACCCGAAACCCGGTAAATGAGATGTTTAACGCCCGGTTACCTGATTAAACGGGTGTTTCTACATCCGAAAATCGACGAAAACGACCCGAAAACCGGTAAAAGAGATGTTTAACTCCCGGCCACCTGATTAAACGGGTGTTTCTGCACCAGAAAATCGACGAAAACGACCCAAAACCCGGTGTAGAAGATGTGTAACTCCCAAAAACCTGATTTAACGGGCGTTTCTACATCCAAAAATAGACAAAAACGACCCGAAAACCGGTAAATGAGATGTTTAACTCCCGGTTACCTGATTAAACGGGCGTTTCTACCCCAGAAAATCGACGAAAACGACCCGAAACCCGGTAAATGAGATGTTTAACTCCCGGTTACCTGATTAAACGGGTGTTTCTACACGAGAAAAACGACGAAAACGACTCGAAACCCGGTAAAAAGATGTTTAACTCCCGGCCACTTGATTAAACGGGCGTTTCTACATCCGAAAATAGACAAAAACGACCCGAAAACCGATAAATGAGATGTTTAACGCCCGGTTACCTGTTTAAACGGGTGTTTCTACACCAGAAAATCGACGAAAACGACCTAAAACCCTCACCGGACTGCCACCTCTAAGGATCAGGGATTACAGTAGACCAGTGATTCTCAACGGGTGTCGGGGGGGGGGGGGGGGGGGGGGGGGGTACCGCCCCCCTGGGAGCGCTGGGATGTTACTTGAGGGCGTTAAGCAAAATTTGGGTGATAGGGGGGCAATGGCTAAGTGGTTAGGGGCCTTAGCGTGAGTCCTTTTTTTAGACGCCTGTTATTTGGACGAAAATTAATAAAAATTTTGTTAAAAAAAAGGCCGAGGCGCTTGAGATACTAAACCAACAAGACCGCCAAGTCTTGCGGGTTTAGTATGACAAAAGAAAGCTTAAGGAGAGATGAAGCTCCCGTGCTCCCGTTTTCAAGCTCCACTTGGCGGCGTCGAGAAATGCTTGTTTACAGGTAATATAGTACTCAGTGATAACTGATGAGTTAGATGATAATATGTTATCGATTACTCTGAAATCCTTCCTGGGGGCGCAGGCTTCAAAAAGGTTGAGAAACACCGTAGATCTTCTGATATTGGCAATACTGATAGATTAATATTGTTTAGGATTTATTTGCAACAAATGTTTAACTAATTTTTTTAACTTTTTTCTTTTTAGGTAAAAGAAGCTCATTTACGCCCGAACAGTTCAAAATAATGGAGGAGGCGTATCAATCCTGCCCTTATCCGGATGCTGTTCAAAGAAGAAGAATCGTTGAAAAAACCGGCCTCAACAACGTCAAGATTCAAGTTTGGTTCAGCAACAGAAGGAAGAAAGATAAAATGAAAATATTATCAAATAGATTATTTTGAGTAGTTTAAGCAAAGCAGGCGAAAAGATCGCCGATTGCCTACTGGGTCAATTTTTATTTTATCATTATTATCAAAATGTACATTTTTAAGTAAAATTATTTTTCACTGTTTTATTTATTTTGACTTTTGACTCAAAATGCTTGGATGAACCGCAGGGAAATCATTTGGAAGATCCCCAAGTTCGCCGATGCCCCCTTATCCTTGTGGATTCTTCTCCAATTTTTAAGCCTATACTAAAGTATTTTTAACATTTTAGGCATTTCGATGGCAACTAACCGAAGATGGAGTCGATCTTTGCTAGCGTACTCGCCCGAACAGCTCATGGAGCTGGAAGCCGCATATCTAAACTGTCCCTACCCGGATAATGAAGCGTACGTAAGGCTAGCGAATAAAACAAATTTGAAAAAACTTCGAATTCAAATTTGGTTCAGCAATAGGAGGAGAAAGGATAGAATTGTTGCTAAAAAAGCTTTTAATTAAATCAATAAAAAAAATTAAAATGTTTCTTTATTGCTTTCCTTTGGTACTTTACACACTAGGGCTCTGTGGACGGCCTACAATTTTTATATTAATTTTCTTTTGATTTTTAGGTCTTTTAAAGTACTTCCGTAGTAGTTCATATACTGCATACACGCCGGTACAGATTTCGGAGCTTGAGGCCGTTTTTGAAAAAAGCCCATATCCGAAGACGGACGAAAAGAGGAGATTGGCTGAAAAATTTAGTTTGAGCGCTCGTCAAATCAATAATTGGTTTGGCAATAGAAGAAGAAGCCGTGGGTGGAGGCAGTCTTAAATGTTCCAAGTCTTTGTGAATTAAAGATTTATGGGGAAAAAACAATTTTTTTTTTCATTCCTTTTTTTCCTGGTGGATGTTCCCTTTTTTCCTCAGTAGTTCATTTTATGTTATTCTAACTTGTTTATTTTTTAGGCATCTTCGCTCAGGAAACGTTGCAAAGGCGAAATCGTTCGATTTATTCGGCGAGTGAGCTTGAAGAACTCGAAGCCGCTTTTCAGGCGAATCCCTACCCGGACGCTTTCATGAGGGAGAAAATGGGCGATAGGATCGGCCTCAACGAAACCCAAATTCGTGTATGGTTCAAAAATCGAAGAGCGAAAGAAAAAAAAAGCAAACGTGAACTGAACAAAATAAACCAATCAGAACTCAAAAAAGAATTATGATTATAGACATTTTTTAATTCAATATTTTGTAAATTATGTAAATTTTAATAAATGATAACCAATTTGACCTCTTGAATGTGGATTTGTTGGAGTACTTGGAGTTAAAGCAAGTTGCTCGCTTCTCTAACTCGATATCACGAATTTCGTCTTTTCGGGGTCTTAACATCCCCACCCTGAAGGCTACTAGCTTTGTTCCAACGTAGTTTGAAACTCCTGGAGCATGCGCGTGAAGGATTTGGACGTCAAAAGACGACATGCGACTTAAACGAAGTCAAATTTGACGTCCAAATCCTTCTGCGAATGCTCCAGGAGTTTCAAACCTGTTTCAAAGGGGTTTTGACATCCCCACCTGAAGGCAATTAGCTTTGTTTCAACCGTAGTTTGAAACTCCTGTAGCATGCGCAGAAGGATTTGGACGTAAAAAAACTTCAGATTTGACGGACAAACGATTTAAACGAAGTCCAAATCCTTCTGCGCATGTTCCAGGAGTTTTCAACCTGTTTCATAGGGGTTTTAACATCCCCACCCCGAAGGCTATTAGCTTCGTTTCAACCGTAGTTTGAAACTCCTGGAGCATGCGCAGAAGGATTTGGATGTAAAAAGACTTCAGATTTGACGGACAAACAATTTAAAAGAAGTCAAATTTGACGTCCAAATCCTTCTGCGCTTGCTCCAGGAGTTTCAAACCTGTTGCAAAGGGGTTTTGACATCCCCACCTGAAGGCTATTAGCTTTGTTTCAACCGTAGTTTGAAACTCCTGGAGCATGCGCAGAAGGATTTGGACGTCAAAAGACTTCAGACTTGACGGACAAACGATTTAAACGAAGTCAAATTTGACGCCCAAATCCTTCTGCTAATGCTCCAGGAGTTCCAAACTTGTTTCAAAGGGGTTTTAACATTCCCACCCTGAAGGCTTTGTTTCAACCGTAGTTTGAAATCCTGGAGCATGCGCAGAATGATTTGGACGTCAAAAGACTTTAGACTTGACGGACAAACGATTTAAACGAAGTCAAATTTGACGTCCATATCCTTCTGCGAATGGTCTAGGAGTTTCAAACCTGTTTTAACGGTGTTTTAACATCACCACCCTGAAGGCTATTAGCTTTGTTCCGACGTAGTTTGAAACTCCTGGAGTGTGCGCAGAAGGATTTTGACGTCAAAAGACTTCGGATATGACGGACAAACGACTTAAACGAAGTCAAATTTGACGTCCAAATCCTTCTGCGAATGCTCCAGGAGTTTCAAACCTGTTTCAATGGGGTTTTAACATCCCCACCATGAAGGCTATTAGCTTTGTTCCAACGGAGTTTGAAACTCCTGGAGTATGCGCAGAAGGATTTGGACGACAAAAGATTTCAGATATGACGGACAAACGACTTAAACGAAGTCAAATTTGACGTCCAAATCCTTCTGCGAATGCTCCAGGAGTTTTCAACCTGTTTCAAAGGGGTTTTAACATCCCCACCCTGAAGGCTATTAGCTTTGTTTCAACCGTAGTTCGAAACTCATGGAGCATGCGCAGAATGATTTAGACGTCAAAAGACTTCAGATTTGACGGACAAACGATTTAAACGAAGTCAAATTTGACGTCCAAATCCTTCTGCGCATGCTCCAGGAGTTTCAAACCTGTTTCAATGGGGTTTTAACATCCCCACCCTGAAGGTTATTAGCTTTGTTTCAACCGTAGTTTGAAACTCCTGGAGCATGCGCAGAAGGATTTGGACGTCAAAAGACGACAAACGACTTAAACGAAGTCAAATTTGACGTCCAAATCCTTCTGCGAATGCTCCAGGAGGTTCAAACCTGTTTCAAAGGGTTTTTAACATCCCCACCCTGAAAGCTTTGTTTCAACCGTAGTTTGAAACTCCTGGAGCATGCGCAGAAGGATATGGACGTCAAAAGACTTCAGATTTGACGGACAAACGATTTAAACGAAGTCAAATTTGACGTCTAAATCCTTCTGCGCATGCTCCAGGAGTTTCAAATTACGGTTGAAACAAAGCTAATAGGCTTCAGGGTGGGGATGTTAAAACCCCTTTGAAACAGGTTTGAAACTCCTGGAGCATGAGCAGAAGGATTTGTACGTCAAAAGACTTCGGATATGACGGACAAACGACTTAAACGAAGTCAAATTTGACGTCCAAATCCTTCTGTGAATGCTCCATGAGTTTCAAACCTGTTTCAAAGGGGTTTTAACATCCCCTCCCTGAAGGTTGTTAGCATTGTTTCAACCGTAGCTTAAATCTCCTGGAGCATGCGCAGAAGGATTTGGACGTCAAAAGACTTCGGATATGACGGACAAACGACTTAAACGAAGTCAAATTTGACTTCGTCCAAATGCTCCAGGAGTTTCAAACCTGTTTCAAAGGGGTTTTAACATCCCCTCCCTGAAGGTTGTTAGCATTGTTTCAACCGTAGCTTAAATCTCCTGGAGCATGCGCAGAAGGATTTGGACGTCAAAAGACTTCAGATTTGACGGACAAACGATTGAACGTCGAAATCCTTCTGCGCATGCTCCAGGAGTTTAAAACTGCGGTTGGAACAAAGCTATTGTCAAATTATTAAAAATGTCTTCATAATTTTGTATAATTTCTTCAGGTAGCTCAAAAAGGCAGAGGAGAAACCGAACGATCTACTCCTCTAAACAGATCGAGGTGCTTGAATCTGCTTTTCGTCTCTGCCAGTATCCGGATGCTGTGAAAAAAGAGGAACTCTGCGAAAAAATCGGCCTTAACGATACCCAGATTCAAGTCTGGTTCAACAACAGAAGAGCCAAAGAGAAAATTCTCAAATATAAATACTGCACCAATAAAAAGTTGTAATTTTACAATTAACCAATAATGGAGGACGAAATGACTGTGATAGCGGAGAGCTTGAAACTCCTGGAGCATGCGCAGATGGATTTGGACTTCAAATTTGACGGACAAACGATTTAAACGAAGTCAAATTTGACGTCCAAATCCTTCTGAGCATACTGCAGGAGTTTCAAACTGCTGTTGGAACAAAGCTATTGTTTTGCGGAGAGCTTGTTTCCGGCTTCCCGCTGTGTCTACTAAATCTCTCGAAGATAAGGGCACAGTGAAAAGAAGAATGTGATAGGGAATAGCTCACCTGACGAGGCTTTTTAAGCCGAAACGCGTCGTGAGATACCCGTTATCAGTCATTTCTTCCTCCACTATTGGTTATTTTCTAAAATCAAGCCACTTGCAGAATACATACGCAATAAAAATTAGAATATAAAATAAGTTATAATATTTCGTTTTTTGTATAAACATTGATGGAAAAAAACTGTAAATATAAAGCAAATCATTTGAAGTGACGGCTTTATTTCTCCCCTACAATAAGGGTCAAAAAGTGTAGAATTTATGAATTATGTAATAATTTTTTTTTTTCTAAATAGGTGGATATATTGCCGAAGTATTCGAAGTCAAGGATGAGAGTCTTTTATCATTAGAAGGAAGCAGCCTTGGTCAATCATCCGAAGACGTTGATCCACAATGGCAGGGTAAATAACATCTAGGGTATATATTTAACTTTTTTATTTTTATTCTCTTTTAAGAATTTGGACAGATTGAAGTAAATTCAGCACAAAATACCACTTATACAGTTGTTGAAGTACCTACGCTCTCGGCAGCACTAGAAAAACCAACCATTCCTACCAAATATACCAAATATACTCGTATCAGGAAAGGACATTATTGCAAGTTTTGCCAAGTGTCTTGCGCAAGAAATTTCGTCAGACATCTTCAGAATAACCACTCCCAAGAACCTCAGGTGATGAAAATACTAAGCCTACCAATCAAATCAGAGAAGCGTGCGCAAGCTCTTCGAGCGCTAAGATCTGAGGGGAATCTTACATACAACTTGGCTTGCAAAGAGAAGATAAAATTCCCTTCAGATGTAGCACCGTGTCCCAAATGTTTTACGTATCTATCCAAGCATTATTTAAGTACACATGTAAAAAATTGTATGATAGATTCATAATTTTTTAATAATATGTTCGATTAAGTTGTAAAATAATAAATTGTCTTATTAATAATTTCTTACGCCAACTGTAACTATTGTAATTTTTATTTTGTTAGTGATTTCTTCAAATTTTTCCAAAAAGTCGTCCCTCGGCAGAAGGACTAAAGAGGTAAATTTTTTTCTGATGGTTACACCTGGGAAGTTCATTAAATCGACTTTAAAAGTGCTTGTTTAATGAGCTTCAGACGAAAACATCCTTAAAGAAAAGTAACAATATCGGAGGGGGAAGTATACATATAAGAGGAGGAAGTATAACGGAGGGGACGTAAAAGTTTATGGGAGGGGAAGTATAACAGAGGGGGAAGTATAACTGAGGGGAAAGTATAAGGGAACGAAAGTATAACGAAGGGAGGAAAAGTATAAAGGAGGGAAAAGTAAAAACGAGGGGAAGTATAAGGGAGGGGGAGTACCTTTCTAAAAAATTTAAAATATTATATCATGAATATCTTTAATTGGGTAATTCGATAAATAACAAAAAGGAATTATTTATTCAAGTAAAAGTTGCCTAAGACAAGAAAATCGAACGATAGTCATGAAATACGAGAATCGAACGAAAGTGATAAGATTTTTCGAGGTTGCTATTTGTTCTGCTGCATTAAGGATGCTTATTGCGCTATAATGTCGAAGTCTTTCGAGACGAAAAAAAAAGAAGTAGCCTTCGACTGATCTTTGCTTTTAAAACCGAGCCAAACGCAACCTATTTTATTTTTTATTTCAGCAATTATATTTTCAGCAATTTTTAAAAACTGTAGCATTCTAATTCTAATGATTTTAACTAAAGCTTAGCTTCCTTTTTGTTCGTATGACTAAAGTGGGCAAATCTGGGGATATATTCCCAGTAAAATTGAAATCTATTTTTAAATAACCTTCCGGTTATCCCCATCGATGTATACAGGGTGTCCGGAAACGCATGGCAAGCGTCTGGGAGAGCGTTAAAAAGTGGTTTTACGAAAAAAAGTTAAATGTAAACCCCCCTTAATTTAAATCAAAGAATTTGATGGTGTAGTTTAAAATCCGCCTGGATATACAGGGTGTCCCAGACACAACCTAACTTCGTTATTTCAAATGAGAACCCCTATTTTTATTTCAGATTCGTAATCTACGCAAAATTTCAAGTAGATTTGAGTACTCATATGACAATTTTGGACAACTTTTAAAAAATGTCAAAATTTAGCAGTGTTTTTCCGTATCTACTGCCCAAAGAAATGGCACGGGCCTCTCAAAACATTTCAAGCAAACCGGCCATGGCTTCCGATTGGACTCCGTTCGGGTTTTGGACAAAGAGACCAATTGGTTTCGGAGGAAAATAAAAGAAGGTCTACGAATCTACTTATGCCCTAAAACGTGCAATCAACAAATTGAAAAGAAATGCATAAGCTCCGTCTATTCGTCTCTTCTTCACTCCTTCGCAAATTCGAATTCTCCGCGGGAAAATAGGACCACGAGTAATAATGTTTAATTAAGTTGGCAACCTTTCATAATGAAAACCCCTTTCCCAAGTAACCTTTCATTGTTTTATAATTTCCCTTAAATTTTATAATTTTATATCTAGTCTTTTTAACAAATTTTATCTTAATGTTATTGAATTTTAAATGATTTTATTACTTGTTTTTTCCCCCCTTTTAATGTGTAAAGGAAAAATTGATTTAATGTTTTCCCCATAAAAACTCAAACTAAAGTAAGTTGCTATATTTTGTCATTCGAAAATTTACAATTGTTGTTTTTCAGGCCCTGAAGATGATAATAAATTTATCGAAAGCTCGGCAATAATTATTTCATTAATGACCACAACCCTGATTTCCGCTACATTATTATAAAATATTGATGGTCGATAATTCAACGAAACAAATTCAAAATTTAGCGTTTTTTGCGCTAAAATCCGTTAAAATTGACCTAGGAGACTCGTTTTTTTTTAATTCCACTTATTTTTTCCCGAAGAATCCAACTGTCTCAAATTTGAGCATCTTCGCATTCTGCATCACGAGATTTCGTCGCTAATGGCCTTTTTTCAAGTTTATCTCCAAATTCCATACTTCAAAAATGGAAATTAGCGATTTGTTGACGGAATTTTAATTTTTGATGCATAAACACAAAAGACGCTGTAGCTCTTTCAAAATTTGTGGTCCGAAAGAAAAATTCCTTTCAACAAGTGCTAATTTTCATTTCTGAACTAAAAATTTGGGTTCTAACTTGAAAAAAGGCCATTAGCGACGAAATCTCGTGATGCAGAATGCGAAGATGCTCAAATTTGAGACAGTTGGATTCTTCGGGAAAAAATAAGTGGAATCAAAAAAAAAAAAACGAGTCTCCTAGGTCAATTTTAACGGATTTTAGCGCAAAAAAAACGCTAAATTTTGACATTTTTTAAAAGTTGTCCAAAATTGTCATATGAGTACTCAAATCTACTTGAAATTTTGCGTAGATTACGAATCTGAAATAAAAAATAGGGGTTCTCATTTGAAATAACGAAGTTAGGTTGTGTCTGGGACACCCTGTATATCCAGGCGGATTTTAAACTACACCATCAAATTCTTTGATTTAAATTAAGGGGGGTTTACATTTAACTTTTTTTTTCGTAAAACCACTTTTTAACGCTCTCCCAGACGCTTGCCATGTGTTTCCGGACACCCTGTAGACCAGTCTTTCTCAAAGTGGGCGATAACGCCCCCTTGTGGGCGCTGGAGGCCTGTAGGGGGCAGTAACGGGCACAGAGAAGATTGGGGGGCGTTGAAGCTGTTTAGGGGGCAATAGCTAATTTAAAAATGTTTTTTTTTTTTTTTGCTTTTAACACAATAGTCCAGTCAATAGAATAAAGTCAACTTGCATAACTGGGAGGAGAATATCATCTTTTTACGACATGTACAGGACCATAATATATACATGTGACAGAAATCGGCACTTTTTAGTTTTGGGTCCCTAGCTCATTACCAGCTCATTTTTTTAAATACATAACAATATTAGAAAATGTAGATTACTAAATTTACAACAAATTTGATTCACACGTTTTTATCTTAGGACCAACCGTATCCAAACTACGAGGGCGCGAAAAAGAGCACTTTTTACAGTTTTATCCGATTTTTCACTTTCCGTCTACTAATAACCCCAAAAACAAGGAGAAGACTTGACCTCAGCAAAAATTTTATTTTATGAAAGTTGTAGAGAATCTAATTTACTTTAAAAATAATGTGTCAAAAACCAAATTCGAGCAGTGGGTAAGAAGGGGTGGTGGGATTGAAGACAATCAGAAGAAATACGCTTTTTATGCTTCAGTCCTGGAGCGCTGTCTTGGAGAAACTTATCCCTTTTCACAGTGTTATAACGTTTATTCATTATATTTCATTAAATTTCGACGTATTTTTGGACACAGTTATGCATGCTAGTAATATTTGAACCATTTTTGGTGTATGTAATATAAATTTGATGGGAGAGAAAATCGTTACGCTTTCATTTAAAAGAGTTATCGTGCATTTATAGAGGATTTATATATTTTTTTAATAAACAATATTGATATACAATTGGAAATGAGAATGTGAACTGCTACAAGGCATAGCAACTCAGTATCTCTCTTCCATACTCTTCCAAACAACGGTGGGAAAACCATTCGGTGAAGTGACGTTCAAATAGAAGAGCAAAGTTATATCTAGCAGCTGATAAGAACATCTTGAAAGTTGAGGGTAAAACATTCTTTTGACCTACTCACACTCATAGCATGGCATAGCAAAAACTACCCTGGATGACCTCAAGGAGTACATCTCTTATGAGCTTGGACCGTACCCTATACCCTTGTTCAATGAGGATGGCCTAAGCAAGGGTTCCAAGCCTACTTTATATTCAGCGTTTACCACCCTTCGGATTGATTTCGAGCTAGGTAACTTCAAATAACTCCACCTTCAATGATGGCAAGCATCTGCTGAAGTCCCTCTTCCTGGTTTCTTCGGTACACGTTCTTAAGGTTTTGCAAACCATGTTTTGAAACATGGAAGAGGGACTTCCGCAGATGCTTATTAATTAATTGCATAATTAATAAATAAAATAACGACTGCGATTGTGATTCTTAGATTTTTAGTAAAGTAAAAAATTTGGGGGGCGCTAGAAAATAATTAATCCTCGTAGTGGGCGGTAGACAAAATAAGTTTGAGAACCTCTGCTGTAGACGAATTAAATAGAGCGCATAAAAGCGCTCTCAGTCATTGATAATAGAGTCTTGCTGGATTGCCTAACTATATTGGCTTTTCTCGTTGAAACCTTTATAAAATCATTATAAAACATATTATTTTGAAAAAGGAAACAAAATCAATCCATTTTGCTGATATAAAATTTATAATTTATGTACATTTTTTACATCTATTTACAAACTTTACAAAATCATTTCTTGGTGGAACTCGATAAAACAATTATCCACGCATAAGGCGGGTTTATCAGGACAAGCAGGGCAGTAATAAACTGTTTCACACCTTTTTTTATTGGCTAGGCACACCCTGCACCTTTTTTTTCGCCTCGTTTTTGACCCTTCTAGCATTTCTTTTCGGATGGGGAAATGTTGCGATAGCCCCTTCCTTCCGGATCGCCTGAGTGGCCTATTCGTATGGGGGATGCTGAAATTGGAGGAAGAAGAGTCCTAATTACTGAATTTCGAAAATCGTATAAAGACATTTTCTGTCGATATTTTTTATACAGTATAAAAGAATTGTACAAGCAACATGTGCGTAGCAAATGAATCTCTAGTTTTTTTTACCACTTTAGGGTAATAAGATAGCATTTGGTCATAGTGGTCGACCCCACCCATTGATTCGTTGCATATCTGTACCATATTTGGTTTTTTTTATGACCACTCCTCTTCGATTGGTGACGTCCACCATATCGCGGGAGAATTCGGAGCTTATCATTATAACATCTTTTTTGGATCTCCATTTCAGCACACACACCCCTTCTTGGCTGTACTCTGCGTACGCTTCTTCTTTTTTTGGTAGTACCCCCTCTGGGTTATCCTTTCTGTTTGAACGGAGGGCACCAGTGACATACGTGTTCCGCAGAAGAAGCTCGTGGACAAGAAGGCCGTTGGAGGTCTGAGGGACAAAACTATAAATTCTAACCTAAATTTTAATAGGCTTGGTGAGCGAATGAAGTTTGATGCAGCAACGTATGTTGAGTACGCCCTTTTTTCCCCTTTTAATACGTAAAAACCGATATGCGGCAAAGCTCTAACTGCGATATCCGAGCGAACTCCACAACCCCCACTCCTTTTCCCATTCCAGGGCATGACTTTTCTGTTGAGTTCGCCCGTAACAAAACTTTAAAATGCGAATATCTCGAAACTACGTTTTGTTGAGTTCGCCCTTCGTACCGGAGCGCCTCATATGTATTTCATTCTTGGGTCAAATTTTAGAATAGTTTACAGCCGGTCTTAAAAAGCTCAATTTTTCCTGATCTGGTGGGAATTTCAATTAGGATTGTACACCTAGTGCCTAAGCTATGGATCGAGGTGCTCCCGATCATCTTTTATACGTTGTTTTATTATTAAGTATACGGATTGAACAGTCTTAATCAATTTTATTACAATTTTAATTTTTTGGCGCCTCAATGCACCTTCTTCGAGCGGTGGATGGTTATGATTCGCGCCACGTTCGACTAGGAGACCTAATGAAAAGGGTAACTTGAAAAGAAAATTCCTCTACTGCGCGAATTCTTACCGTTTTGTACTTTTATAGCCGCTTTGCACGCGATTGTATTGCACCTCCACCGCTCTATGCCGCCTTTTAGATATTTATGAAATCCGTATTTGTAATTGTTCAAAAGCAAAGATGGTTTCCCTCGTTGTGAACGTACCCGTTCCGTAGCTTTCTGGTAATCTGATATAGCAAGTTAGTTTGGACACGAGGGAAAGTTAAGTTTAAATTTTATTGACATCTTCCATGCATATTCAATACCCGCTGCCAGTCAGGCTAGATGTTTACCTACGCACTTTCTAATAAGTGTTCCATGGACCATGATCCAGGAACACAGCTGCTATTGGGGATCTGCTACTTCAAGAATCATTTTCCTTCAACATACATTACACAGGTAGGCTAAAATGTTAAGTACTCCCTAGATAATAGCGAATTTGGTATTTAATGCACTGATCCCGGGACACAGATGCTATAGGGGATCTGTTGCTCCTAGAATCTTCTTCCATGGTTATTAATACCCTATCACCAATTGGCAATGTAATTATGTAGTATGTACGCCCTAGCAGTTAACAATGATCCCGGAAAATAGCTGCTCTAGGGGATCTGTTACTTGAGAATAAAGATGTTACTGCGATATGGGGTCTGTTACAAGGATAAAGATGTTACTGCTCTAGGGAATCTGTTACTTAAGAAAAAAGATGTTACTGCTATAGGGGATCTGTTACTTAAGAATAAAGATGTTACTGCTATCTGTTACTTAAGAATAAAGATGTTACTGCTATAGGGATCGGTTACTTCAAGAATCATGTTCGTGGCAATCGTGGCTATTACTACCGTAGTACCCTATCACCAATAAATTGCCAATGTTTAGTAATAATGTACGCCCTAGTAGTAAGTGAATTGGGAAATTTGCAATGATCCCGGAAAATAGCTGCTCTAGGGGATCTGTTACTTAAGAATAAAGATGTTACTGCTATAGGGATCTGTTACTTTAGAATAAAGATGTTACTGCTCTAGGGGATCTGTTACTTAAGAATAAAGATGTTACTGCTATAGGGGATCTGTTACTTAAGAATAAAGATGTTACTGCTATAATGATCTGTTACTTCAAGAATCATCTTCGTGGCTATTACTACCCTATCACCAATGTTTAGTAATAATGTACGCCCTAGTAGTAAGTGAATTGGGAAATTTGCAATGATCCCGGAAAATGGCTGCTCTAGGGGATCTGTTACTTAAGAATGGAGACGTTACAATAATGTACTCCCTAGTAGTAAGCGAATTGCTCTAGCAATCTGTTACTTCAAGAATCATCTCCCGTGGCTATTATTACCCTATCACCAATTGCCAATGTACTCCCTAGTAGTAAGCGAATTGCTATCATTGCTAGAAATTAGCAATGATCCCGGAAAATAGCTGCTCTAGGGGATCTGTTACTTAAGAATGGAGACGTTACAATAATGTACTCCCTAGTAGTAAGCGAATTGCTCTAGCAATGATCCCGGAAAATAGCTGCTCTAGGGGATGTTACTTAAGAAAGGAGACGTTACTTAGTATCAAGTGTGTAATTGGTCTTGGGATCAAATGTAGGGAGTGGGATGATGGATCCCAGTGAACAGCTGCTCTAAAAGATGTGACACGCGGGCTGAAGGAATGATTGGATTAATTTACAATGATCCCTCTAATAGGGGAGTGGGAAGATGGTTCCGAGCAACCATGGAAAAGATATTATTGGCACTACTAATAGAAACGCGAGCTTACAGAAATGGTTAGACTAATACGGCGCGGCTACCCACTGGCGTCCAATTACTACCTATAAGTTGCCCATCTGCATCTACAGGTTAACTTCTGAAAGGGGCAATGAGGCCTGAACGTTCATTTCATAGCAAGCTTGCTGCGTAGGCTTGGGTAAGAACTCCGCCACCAAAGAAGGTTAGTAATTAGCAAGGTCCCGGCGGAGGTAGGGGCCCATAATAATTGGCGTGTTATCAAAAACAGGGTCCTGAAAGCGTTAGGGGGTCAGGTCAATACAAAATTAAGATTTGATGAATATTAGATATGCACAAAGGGGCCCATAGATTTGGAGTGCTTCGCACTCATTCACATCATACCCAGCACACAAAATGTGCTTTTTACGCTTATTACCTTGCAAATTGAATAACAGTACTTACATGTCCAAAATAGGAGACATCAAATTGACGAAGTCATCTAAAATCCGTATAAACCTGGCCCCCCCACCTCAGGCCACAAATAAAACGCGAAAGGGCGTACAAAAAAGCCGCCTCCAAAATTTAAATGATGCCAAAACATTTAAAATACATACTTTACCTTTTGTAAGAGGTAAAATTTTTAAGTTTGAATATACTCACTGCTTAATCGAAGTCAACGATATATAATTTACCTTTACCATTCTACCTTTACCTTTACCTTTACCTTTTTTTACCATACCACATACACATAAAAATAATTAGGCTGCGCACAAATGCTTTCGCATAAGGCGTTACCTTTGAAAAAATATATTTCAAAATTTAGCCCCACAAAATGCGATTAAAAATTAATTCAGACGTTCAAAATTTAGATCCAACGCCATTTTGAGAGGCTAAACAATTTAAAATACTTGATTCGTGAAACCACATAAGTTAAAAAAAAATAAAAGGAAGAGCATAAAAATTTAGGACGATGAAGGAGACTTTAGCGAAGTTACACCTAAGCTCGTAACTCGTATGCGACAGAAACCTGAACGTAGTGAACAGTTAGTTCTGGATGTCGATGCCGCATGCAAATGACGAGCAAAAAGTTTAACGAACGCTTTTTTTTAAGCCGCAGGGAAAAAAAGGAAAGAGAGGTTTTACAAACGTTACAACCTAGTAAACTGAACTTTATGTGGTAGCACTGAGGTCCTTAAAATTAATAAAAGGCGAGGAAACCGTATGCCTACCTTGTGTGTTCGCTTGACTATTTATCGCTTCGTTTGCCGCATTAAATACTTCGTCTTGTCCAATTCGATCCGTTGCCATCATTGACTGCCAATTTGAGAGATCCGCTAAAAAATAAAATGTAATGGATTGAATATAAAGGGTAAATGGGTGTTTACCTTGACTGCCGCCTTGTGACATTCCGTAAGAAGTTCCTGGTCGTGACATATCAGACATATCGCCATAGTCGTCATCATCGTCTATCGTTAAGTCCTCTATGTCTTCGCTTGGTTCTTCCATGTATTCCGTTTTTGGCTGTATGATCGGTGTGTCGAGCGGTTCCTGTTTTTTGACGGTGAGAAGCCTTGATTCGTTCATTGGGGTCGAAGTCCTGTTATCCGTGGTCATTTGGGAAGCGGCGGGGGTCGAAATAGGAGTCGCCGGGAGGGCGGGATATCACATGAATTGTCAGCCGAGTGGCCGTCTGGGGTCGGGCTCGGTCGTCTTTGACGTCTCCGTTTACGAGAAGACGGGGAAATCGAACCATCTCTAAGAGGCGCGTTTCCGACTAGAGGGCTTTCCGGGGCGACGTCGGACATTCCGGTCTTTCGTCCCGGCCCTTTTTTGGCGGGCGGTTCCCCTTCACCGCCGCCGCCTCCTTGATCGGTCAATCCTTTTATTTCTAATGCCGCCGCTGTCTTAAGGAACGAGTCGAGGTTATCCTGGAGAATATTAACTTCTCCTTTATACATGTAGTCGAGCATGGCTTTCATCTCGACAAATTTCACATCTTTGAGGAAGATTATGGGATGTTTGTCTTCCTGAACTTTCAGCATCGACTGTAACAAAACAAATTAAAAATTATTAAAATGTCGTGATAACTGCATATTTTATAGACCAATTAAATAAAGTGGGCCCAAAAGGAAAAATAAATCATGCAACAGAGTAACTCGAAGATTAGTGCAAATGGACTGCCAAAAAGCCAAGTTTAAGGAAGAGAGATGGGATCTATGGCCAAAATTATGTTTAAGAAATAGCAGATTTTTGAGGAAGGAAATGGCTTCAAGGGAACTATCGAACAACTGAAAGGAAAAACTCTCGAAAATCTGCTAAGAATTGAGTTTTTGACTAATTATCTCAAAAATCAGAGAAAAAGAGACGTAAGCTTTAGGGATATCATATGTATGACACTCCCTAGTTTATCCTAAAAGAGTCTATAAGGTTTAACCCTTTCGAAACCGCAGGTGATTATAGTTGCTATGCACGCATGTCGCTTGGAGACCGCAGGCGACTTTAGTTGCCCAGCGGGAAGCCTCTCGAACATATTTAATACCTTCGCTTCCAGTGGCGCTAGCGACATGCAAAAACTGGCCATCTGTTTAGGAAGAAATGAACTACGTGATGATCACATCAATCGTCGCTTTCTGCGCTTTGCTGGGCGCTGGGAGCGGCCGGAGAGAAGTGAGGGGGAAATGCTGCGCCAGTAACGCAGAGAATCCGGCGTCAGACGTGGTCTCAAAAGGTTTAATAGCCAACTTGGGAAAACTAAGGGAAATCTATAGGATTCCTTTAATTTAGGCATATGTCCCTTCATTTAAGGACTCCTTAGAGCTCGCATTACACACCCTAATTTACCGCTACGATAAATCGTTGTTAGCAAGTTGCACTAACTTAACAATTTTGGGGTAACCTTAGCTAAGGTTACACAACGAAGGAATTTTTTTTTAGTTGCCCAGCGGGAAGCCTCTCGAACATATTTAATACCTTCGCTTCCAGTGGCGCTAGCGACATGCAAAAACTGGCCATCTGTTTAGGAAGAAATGAACTACGTGATGATCACATCAATCGTCGCTTTCTGCGCTTTGCTGGGCGCTGGGAGCGGCCGGAGAGAAGTGAGGGGGAAATGCTGCGCCAGTAACGCAGAGAATCCGGCGTCAGACGTGGTCTCAAAAGGTTTAATAGCCAACTTGGGAAAACTAAGGGAAATCTATAGGATTCCTTTAATTTAGGCATATGTCCCTTCATTTAAGGACTCCTTAGAGCTCGCATTACACACCCTAATTTACCGCTACGATAAATCGTTGTTAGCAAGTTGCACTAACTTAACAATTTTGGGGTAACCTTAGCTAAGGTTACACAACGAAGGAATTTTTTACATGAAATCGTAGCGATTTATCGCTGAGTGTAAAGAGGCCTCTGCTCTGATTTATCGTAGCAATATTTGGTGCAATTTCTATAGCGAGAAATCGTGACAATTAATTGAAACGCGTAATACGGGCTTAAGGTACCTCAAATAAAAAGAAGGTATCCAGGATTAATTTACTTAGAAGGAACAGACAACCTTACGAAAGGTTTAAATATACAAAATAACGACAAGGAAGGATTTATTCTACCTTAAATTTAAGGAGAATCTGAGGGATTCCTTTAAGATAGCCAATGAGAGCCCTTCACTTGTGGATTCCTTAAGAGCTACCTTGAGAAAAAGAAGGAAAATCATAAGGATTCCTTTGTCCTTTGGTTTAAAGGAAGATAATACATATAAGAGGTTCCTTAATACAGAATAACATCAAGATTCACTTCATTAAGGACTGTAAGACCCCCCCCCCCCTCTCTCAAACCTTGTGACCTCAAGGAAGATTACCAATGAGAGCCTTAGAATCTTAAGGATTTCTTAAAGATTACCAATGAGAGCCTTAGAATCTTAAGGATCCCTTAAAGATTACCAATGAGAGCCTTAGAATCTTAAGGATACCTTTTTTACCAATGAGAGCCTTTCAGTGGTGGACTCTCCTTTTCTTAAGAGCTACCTTACGAAAACGGAGGGAAATCATAAGGATTCCTTAAAATTAAAGGAAGACCATGACGAGAAATTCGTAAGTGCAAATTAACATCAAAAGATTCCCCTTATAGAAGATATTCAGCAAAAGTTGAGTAAATTAAACAATTAAAGATGGTATTAGGAGACAAGTAACTTCAAAACTTGGGCAACATTCGAGGCTTCAGCCCCCCCCCCCCCCCCACCATAAACAAAGGACGCCATATTGAATTGTGGAACCCAAATTCAAGATGGCCGACAAGCATCAGCCTTTTTATCATATTTGGTACTCGAATTTCCCTATTAGGTACTCGAATACCCCATTTGGTACTTAAGTTACCCCCTTCCCACCACCTCATACAAAAACAATGAACTTAAAATTTCTCTTACCTCGAAAATAGGACTGCAGGCGGTCAAAACAACTTTGTGAGCCCTGAGAAGCTGCCCGTCGGCGTATAGCGTACAATCGATGAGCGTCCCCGAATCTAGTAAATTTTCGAAGACTGACACTAGCGTACTTTGGTGGTTATTCCACCTTAGGCAAAATTGCTCGCCCATCTTTTTCTCTTACAAACGAAATTAAGTCGTAATAAATATAAAAATAACAGTCTGAAACAAAAAAAAATTTATTTTAAAAAAATTATCAAACCAAAATTCAACAAAATTAATCATGAAGTTAAGATTCATTCAAAAAAGTAACAACAAAAAGCTTACCTTCTAAATAAAAGTTAATTAAAACTTTAGTTTTTTTCCCGAAGGGTCCTTCCCGTTCGAACTTCGCTACGTTTCTGGAGAATTCTGCTCTCTCCGGTCCGGGACTCGGTCTAAAAGCGCCCACTGCGCATGCGCGACCGTCTCTAAAACTCGCACATTTTCCCAATTTTAACCAATTTAAAACAAATTTTAATAACATTTTATGACTTTTTTAAACATAAAAAACATTTTTGAAACATCAGAAAACCTCAAAAATATTTAAAATTACATTTAAAACGTCAAAAAATTGAAAAAACAAGACTTTTGGGGACGACTGCGAAAGTCAAGTTCAAGACACAAATCTCGTTGCGTCAAAAGCCCTTTCTTCAAAAAATCAAAAATATCAACTTTTTAAATTTTTAAACAATTTCCTCCTTAAAAACACAATAAAAAAATTAAGAAAAATAATTTAAATAGAAATTTATCAAAAATATACACATTTAATAATTAAAATTAATTTTTTAGCCAAAAAATGGGCAATTTTAGCTTAAAATTGATAAAATGAGCCTAATTTATTGTTTTTATAGCATAAATTAACGTATAATAGTTTATTTTTATTTATTTAGGCCTTTTTTTAAAGTTGGATATCGGCCGCCACTTCGGAGGAACGCCCTTAAAAAGCGTACTTCGGCGTCATTTTGTATTAAAAAATTAAATTTTGTATTAAATTTTTTTTTGTATTAAATTTTGTATTAAAAATGCTATTCTGTATATTTAAAAAAAATGGAAATTTAAATTTTTTTCCCAATATTGATGTTTTTCGTTGTTCTGTATTCTAGCAAATATGGCGGTGCCTGTGCCGTATTAAAAGGCGCTGTATTAAAAATGCCTTCAAAATTCATGATTTCATAAGTTCTTTTTCGAAAAAATTAATGATTTTCTGAGTAGTTTTTTATTTCAGGCCATTTTTTGGGCGTTTCTTTCTTTTTAGGCGGGTTAATTTGTTTTTTTGTTTATTTAATATACGAGGAGGCGAAGTTGAGCCGGCCGGCACGCCATGGCCTCGATCGCCGGCCCCGGTTCAGGCTACGGTCCCCTCCCCGAATCTCATTATTACGTTATTTAGAAGCTTAAAATTAGGCGATTTTAATAATAAAACGTCTTTTTTATGGAGTTTTTAAAAACAGTGTTACCAAAATAGGTTTAAAACATTTTTTGAGACAGTGTTGCCAAAATAAGTTCAAAATTGACCAAAAACGCAGAGGAATAGAGACGTTTTAAAAACCAAGCTGGAAAAACTGTGTAAATCTTGAGTGGTTGGTAAGCCTGCTACAGACGGCTCATTTTGGGGGGTATCAAAGACCCATTTCTAAAAGCCAGGAGTGCCAAAATGGTTTTTTTTAAACTCTCCTTTTGATTTATTAATCATAGCCGATTAAGTGTTCTGGGTTACCAACTGAAAGGTTGGTACTACTGAATATAGACGTGACTCTGAATATCCAGTGCCTACATAATGACTTAAACCTAGATTATTAAAATAACTTTCTTTGTTTTTCATTTTTAAACCGATTTACCAAAACAAGTTTAAAATTAAACTAAATGAGCCAAAAATAAAAAGAAATTTTAAAAATAATGGTGAAAAAGTCTTGAAATTAGGCTTTCATGTTAACTTGAGTGGTTGGTATGCCTGCTACAGAATGCTCATTTTGACTTTATGGATTTAAAAGACCCATTTCTAAAAGCCAGGAGTGCCTAAATGGTTTTTTTAAACTCCCTTTTTGATTTATTAATCATAGCCGATTAATAAGTGTTCTGGGTTACCAACTGAAAGGTTGGTACCACTGAATATAGACGTGACTCTGAATATCCAGTGCCTACATAATGACTTAAACCTAGATTATTAAAATAACTTTCTTTGCTTTTCATTTTTAAACCGATTTACCAAAACAAGTTTAAAATTAAACTAAATGAGCCAAAAATAAAAAGAAATTTTAAAAATAATGGTGAAAAAGCCTTGAAATCAGGCTTTCATGTGTGAGTGGTTGGTATGCCTGCTAGAAGTCGTTCTCTTTAGGCCGTGCAAATATTTTGGCTTTTTTAAAATTAAGAATAAGTGTTGCCAGCTGAAAGGTTGGCATTACTGGAAGTATCGACGCGGTGGACCTTTTTCCAGCGCCAAAGTATTGACGTCAATAATTTTTAAAGGGCGACCTGCGCCCTGGAAGAGTTAAAATATTGACTGGCACTCAGGACAAAAAATCTTCCGTTAATTAGGTAAGTTAAGAAGTCGGGGAAAACAAATAAACTTGACCTTGAAACTAACCGGAGGAATAAATTAAACGGGGTGTGGAAGTTAATTGAAAACTCGAACGGGTCGATACGTCTAGCCAAAAGAAAGACCTCCGCCGGCCTTTTCTCTCGGAAACTACTCAACCGATTTTTTAAATTCCTCAACGAAATTTTATTGTAGTACTTTTCATGTACGACTCTTTATTTTAAGTGAAGGGGAATAAGAAGGGAAAACCGCTTGAACGGGACGTTGGCCCCCTCCTGAGTTCTTTGAAGTACGAACGTGCAACGTTGCACATCTGCTACATCAAGGACGAAACCACTAAACGACGTTTTTCGATTTTCTTCAACCATAAAAAGTTCCGGTTTGAAGAGCTTCCAACGATAACTTCCTCAAGGATACAGGAGGAGGAAGTATTAAGTAGGAGAACTAAATTTTTGTAAAAGTTGTGAAATAAATTTGGTGGGTATCGCAGTAAGTCTTGAGGAAGTTAGAAATTTTAGGTATTTTTTGTTGTTCGTTTTCTGTTTTTTGAAAAAATAAAATAAAAATTAAGTACCTAATAAATCGCCATTTTATTTTCCGTTAAAAAAATTCTTGAGGAAGTTAAAAAAAAAAAAAAAAAAAAATTATTTTGAAAATTTTATATCAAGGTAGAAATTCAGTAACGGTTAGCCAAAGAGAGGCCGCCCTCGAGCCGGCGAAGTGACTCACATTTCTGCCTAGAAAAATTATTAAGTAAAAAAAATTTTGGAAAATTAAAATTTTAAAAACATGGAAAATTTTTAAATAATTCAAGGAATGTTTAGTGAAAATTTGGTGAAGATCGGACCAACAGTACGCCCACAGCGCTCATTTTAAATCTTTGAACAGTCATATCTCCGCCATTTTGAAAAATTTCGAAAAAAGCTCTCGTCATTTTCAAGATTTCTGTGAAAGGAAGCTTGTGTATAAATTTGGTGAAGATCGGATGAAAATTGCGGCCGTGAAGTGTTCCGGAAAAAGTGGCGACGGACGGCCGGACGGCCGGACGGCCGGCACCACAGACAAAGTCAGGATCGGCAAAGATCACTTATCAGATTTATCCTACGGGGTCTGGAAGACCCTTTTCTAGTAACAGGGGGTCGGAGGGTATCACAGTAACTTCTTGAGGAAGTTAAAACTCTGTTTTGGTTGGCTGCACTGTACAATCCTCAAACAAAGGAATCAAACAACGGAATGTGAACCCTAAAAAAAGGTGTTCAGGAGAAAAGCAATAGCGGGAAAATGGCCATAATAAGCCCTGTGAGGGTTCTAGAAAAACCCGTTTTGAGAGGATTTTCAGGCGTTACCCTGTAAAAAAAAAACGGACGTGGAGGGTGGATGGTATCACAATAACTTCTAAGGAAGGGAACCCCCCTAGTCGTTTCCCACAGTAATTAGTTTGAGAAACACCTTTATTTCCTGGCGTTTTCTTCAATCTACCGTTTTTGGTGTTATTTATAGTATGTAATAACTTGGTTTACTGGCGTTTCCCCCCGTTTTTTGAGTCAAATACACCATTTTTGGGCGTTTTCCATAGTCCATAGGTCACGAAACACCAATTTTATCGAATTTAAAGGATTTTCTTCCAACTTTCTGCCTATAAACACCATTTTTGGACGTTTTCCGTTGTTCATAGTTCATGGAACACCAATATTGTTGTATTTTAAAGCGTTTTCTTCAATCTTTCTGCCCAGAAAACGCCATTTTTTTTTGTGTTATCTACAGTTTCATGGGGTTTTCTGGCGTTTCCCCCCGTTTTTTGTGTCAAAAACACCATTTTTAGGCGTTTTAGATTGTCCACAGGTCACCAAACACCAATTTTATCGAATTTTAAAGGGTTTTCTTCAAACTTCCTGCCTATAAACACCATTTTTGGTCGTTTTCCATTGCCCATAGTTCACGGAATACCAATATTGTCGTATTTTAAAGCGTTTTCTTCAACCTTTCAGCCTAAAACACCGTTATTTGGTGTTTTCAACAGTGTCATCGGGTTTTCTGGCGTTTACTCCCGTTTTTTTTGGTTAAACAGACGACATTTTTGTGCGTTTTTCTTTCTCCGTAGTTTGCGAAACACCATTTTGATCGTATTTTAAAACCTTATCCCCAAAACACAATTTTCTGGCATTTCCCCTAGTTTTTTTTGTCAAAGATCACCATTTTTGGACGTTTTCCATTGTCCATAGTTCACGAAACACCAATATTGTCTTATTCTAAAGCGTTTTCTTCAATATTTCTGCCTAGAAACACCATTTTTTGGCGTTTTCTACAGTTTCATGGGGTTTTCAGTCTTTTTCCCAATTGTTTTTTTCGTCAAAAAACACCAATTTGATGGTATTTTAAAACGTTTTCTTCAGTCTTTATCCCTAAAAACACCATTTTTTGGCGTTTTCTACAGTTTCATAAGGGTTTCTGGCGTTTTCCCCCGTTTTTTGTCAAAGAACACCTTTTTGGGAGGTTTACCATTGTCCGTAGTTCACGAAACACCAATTTTGTCGCACATATTTTAAAGCGATTTCTTCAATGTTTCTCCCTAGAAACACCTTTCTTGGTGTTTTCAACAATCTCAAAGGGTTTTCAGTCGTTTTTCCCAATTTTTTTTTTCTCGTCAAAAAACACAATTTTTTATTTTCCATGGCCCACAAAACACCAATTTTAGCGAATTTTAATGCGTTTTCTTCAGTCTTTCTCCCTAAAAACACCATTTTTTGGCGTTTTCTACAGTTTTTGTGTTTTTGGCGTCCCCCCCCCCTTTGAAAAAACATCATTTTTGGCCGTCTTTCATAGTCCATATTTGTCCGTCTTTCTGTCAATAAACACCATTTTTAGATGTTTTCCGTTTTAGGCGTTTTCCGCAGTCTTCGCCAATAGAAAACCCCGTTTTAACTTCCTCAAGAAGTTACTGTTTTCATAGTTTTTGACGTTTTCTTTATGTTTATACAAAAAAATGTCAGGAATCATGATTGATGACTGTTGGTTTTTTGTGTGGGCTTCTTTTTTTAGTGAACTTTTAAAAAAATAGAGTTCGAGGGTATTGCAATAAGAAAAACGAAAATTCGGTAAAAATGTGAATTTCCTGTTTGTCTATTTTTATGATTATGGAGAACATAAATTGGAATTTTCCATATAAAAATAAAAATCGTAAAATTAAGTTAGAAAAAAAAAATTTCTGTAATCTAGAGTAAGTGCCGGAGGGAGAGGCGTTTGAAGAAGCGTTTGGAGCTATGAAAATGGCGCCGATGTTAGGCTTCGGTTGAAGTTGGGCTCTGGTCGACTCGGCCGTCGGTGGATATCGATCGAGCCGTAGCCCGTTCGGGATTCGTCGGCGCAGGGCTGAGGCGTTCGTCGGCGCCGAGGGGTCGTTCAGGTTCCCGTCGCCCGGCGGGGAGGGCGAAGCGGGGAAGCCGGCTGAATAGCCGAATGTTCTGCCATGAGAACTTAACGACGATAACCCACCGGCTCCCATCACCCCCTCCCCATCAGCAGTCCCCCTTTTATATCTCTAACAACACTTCTAACAGACGCTTCTCAACTAAAAGTACAGCAACTGCCAAAAATCAATACTTCGAAAGTATAATCAAGAAGCTATTGTTTTACCCTCCACGTCGGGTTTTTCGGGAAGGGTCATCCAGACCCCGTAGGGTCAATTCGATCTATACCGATCTCAACTTTGTCTGTGGTGCCGTCCGGCCGTAGCATTTTTCCGGAACACTTCACGACCACAATTTTCACCCTATATGAACAAAATTTTCACTCAATCTTCCTCAGTCGATGAAGAAAGTGATTTTTGAATTTTGAAAAAATGGCGGAAATATGCAAGTTTGAAATTTTAAAAACTGCGCTGCGGTCATGTTGGTTCGTTTTTTCACCAAATTTTTACCAAATACTCATTATATTTTTGACGACATTTTTGGTGTAAAAATTTTTTTTTCTTTTTAGTAGGGAGAAATTTGATACTTCCACTCCTTGCAAGAGTGACTTCCCTTGGGCAGAAAAACCGTTATTTCTACCTTGATACATACTAAAAAAAGTACTAGTCTGAAGCTGGCCACGACGGGAAATTCCTTAAAGAGAGGGAACAATATAGGAGGGGGAAGTATAAAGGAGGGGGAAGTTCAAATGAGGGGGAAGTATTACGGAGGGGGAAGTATAACGGAAGGGGAAGTTTTTTCCATGGTTTGAAAACCGTATAAAAAAGTACTAGTTTGAATAGCTTCCAACGAAAACTTACTCAAAGAAAATAAAAGTAAAAACTTAGGAGGGGAAGTATAATGGAGGGGAAGTATAACGGAGGGGAAAGTTCAAAGGAGAGGGAAGTATAACGGAGGGGGAAGTACAAAGGAGGGGGAAGTATAACGGAAGGGGAAGTTTTTTCCATAGTTTGAAAACCGTATAAAAAAGTACTAGTTTGAATAGCTTCCAACGAAAACTTACTCAAAGAAAAATAAAAGTAAAAACCTAGGAGGGGAAGTATAATGGAGGGGGAAGTACAACGGAGGGGAAAGTTCAAAGGAGGGGGAAGTATAACGGAGGGGGAAGTACAAAGGAGGGGGAAGTATAAGGGAAGGGGAAGTTTTTTCCATAGTTTGAAAACCGTATAAAAAAGTACTAGTTTGAATAGCTTCCAACTTACTCAAAGAGAAGTAAAAATCTAGGAGGGAAAGTATAACGGAGGGGGAAGTATAACGGAGGGGGAAGTTTTTTTTTGTCGAAAAATTTCTAAGTTTTTTTCTTTTTCAAAAATTTTCACTTTTTTCAGTTTTTTTTTTTTCGAAAAATTTCCAAACTTTTTTTAAATTTTCCGGTTTTTTTTTTAAATTTGCACTTTTTTTCTGAAAAATTTTCTAGGCTCTTTTTTTTTCGAAAATTTTTTTAAGTATCAAGGTAGAAATTATGGGCTCTTTGCCCTAGGGATGAGCCTCTCGTAACGGGTGGAAGTATGAAATTTCTCCCTACTAAATACAATGATAATTAAAAAGTGACAATTTTTTTACTTCAAAAATTCGTAAAAAATTTAAGGAGTCTTTGGTGAAAATTTAGTGAAAATTGGACGAACGGTTCGGCCGCCGCGCAGTTTTTAAAATTTCAAACGCGCATATATCCGCCATTTTTTCGAAATTCAAAAATTCCGTGTTCCGGAAAAATGCTACGGCCGGCCGGCACCACAGACGAAGTCGAGATCGGTAAAAATCAATACTTGAGTTGACCCTCCGGGGTCTGGAAGACCCTTCCCCAAAAACACGACGTGGAGGGTTCACAATAACTTCTTTAAGGAAGTTAATTAGAAAATTTTTGGTAAAGAAATAAAAAAAGTTAATACTGCAAACTTGCAAAAAAAAAAATTAAATTAAATAAAAATAAAAGAATAAATAAATAAATTAATAAAAAGGCAAAATAATTTTGAAAATTTTTGAAAAAATAAATTAAAAATTTTCGGAAAAAAATCCCCCTCCTTAAACATCCACTCCTTTATACTTCCCCCTCCTTAACATTACCCTGCTTCATACTTCCCCCTCCTTAATACTCCCCCTCCTGTATCGTTCCTTCAATAAAGTTTTCGTTGGAAGCTCTTCGAACATACATTTTTATCCTTCTCCTTTTATTATCTCTACATACATATTAACTTCCTCAAGAAGGGATTATTGTGATATTATTATGGATTATTTCGTATTTAAGAAGTATAACTTATCTTTACATTGAAAATGAAATTAATAAACTTAATAAGAGATTAACGCAATTTAACCGCACCCTCCTTGTGAGGGCTTTCAAGACCCCAGGAAAATTGATTAGTGCTCTTTGCCCATCATAAAATTGTCTGTGGTGCCGGCAGTCCGTCATTTTCACCAAATTTTACAGAATCTTACATTTGTAGATAGCCTAAAAATCAGATCTTTTTTTTTTTCGAATTTCCCCAAAACGGAGATATGAGTTTTGCTTGATGCGCTATGGCCGTACAGTCCGATCTTGACCAAATTTTTACCAAATTCTCCTTATAGTTAATCAATACGGGCCCGATCTTCACCAAATTTTCACCAAATATTCCTTATATTTAACATAATTTTATTGAAGAAGAAGAATTATAAACAGTAAAATATTAATTTTCCAGGACATGCCTTATTTCAAAATGGGTAGTGATTTAGCGTTCGCTGCCATCTATGAAAAATAAAGAGAAGCTCATGAAAACTCGCCGAACCGCCAAGATGCGCTGGGTTGAATTTCTGTTTCATTTTTTAAACAAAAGGTAGCAGTTATACATTCTAAACCAGTTTATTATGCACTTTTTATTATTACTTACTTTATAGGGTTTTAGGCCATTTTTGGTGCTGAGAAATTTTGCAGTATGACGATTTTCTGGAGGCAGAATCCAATTTACGAGCTGGACTTGTCGAAAAATCCAGGCAGGTCAGTAAATCTTAATTTATAGTTTTGTTCCAAATGCAGTTTGAAACAGGTTTTGAAACTCCTGGAGCAATCAATCAAATTTGACGTCGTTCAAACCGGTTTTCCGTCAAATCTGACTCCTGACGTCAAAGATGATGTGTAAATCCTTCTGCGCATGCTCCAGGAGTTTTAAACCAGTTTCAAACTGCGGTTGGAACAAAGCTAATCTCCCTAAACTTTCATTTTTCCGTAAAAACTGTATAAGTACAGAAGAAAATTAAATTTCAAAAAACTAGTCTGGAGCTGGCGCCGACGGGAATTTCCTTAAAGAGAAGAAACAATTGAGGAGGGGGAAGTATAACGGAGGGGGAAGTATAGCGGAGGGGGAAGTAAAACGGAGGACAAGTATAACGGAGGGGGAAGTTTTTTTGAAAAATTTTCTGAGTTTTTTTTCCGAAATTTTTTTTAAGTATCAAGGTAGAAATATTAGGATTTTTGCCCAAGAGAGGTCCCTCTCGTAAGGCGTCGAAGTATGAAATTTCTCCCTACTAATTAATGTAAAAAAAAGAAGGTAATTTTTTTACACAAAAAATTCGTAAAAATATAAGGAGAAATTGGTAAAAATTAGGTGAAAATTGGACCAATGGCCGCAGCGAATTTTTTAAAATTTCAAACGCGCATATCTTCGCCATTTTTTCGAAATTCAAAAATCGCCCCAAGAATGTTTGTTCACCGGCTAAAGAAATTTGTGTGAAAATTTGGTGAAAATCGGATGAAAACTGTTTCCGTAAAGTGTTTCGGAAAAATGCTACTGCCGGCCGGCACCACAGACAAAGTTGAGATCGGTAAAAATTCGATTTGACCCTCCGGGGTCTGGAAGACCCTTCCCCAAAAACCCGACGTAGAGGGTATCACAATAACTTCTTTAAGCAAGTTAATACGAGCAATATCTCCCTAGGAATGACTTGCAGAAAAATAAAGAATTTGGAAAAAACACTTTTTATTTTACTGAAAGAGGGGCCTAAAAATCCCAAGGGGAAGACTCTTCAGGGAGCTATAACTTTAGATTTCAAACTAACCCAACTAGCGTGATCTAGCAAAAAAAAAAATTTTTATTTTAGTTCTTATAAGAGCCGTAGGGACCAAGCGATGTTAAAATTTTTTTGCTTTCGTATTCTTAAGGGGATATGAGGGTTTTAAGTTGGTTGCTTTGTACATATTTCGTTGTGAGCAACGGTTTTCGGTTTTTCCCTTCTATCTTGGAAACCGTCGCTCAAAACGAAAAAATGTCATAAGTAAAAGTTGTAGGTACTGAAATTTACTACATAAAATATCTTATTAGTTTTTTCCGTCAGAGCAATACTTTAGGAGATATGGAAGTATTTAAGTTGGTTGCTTTGCAAATTTTTCGTTGTTAACAACGGTTTTCGGTTTTTCCCTTCTATCTTGGAAACCGTCGCTCAAAACGAAAAAACGTCCAAAGTAAAAGTCGTAGCTACGGAAATTTCCTACAAAAAAGACCTCATTGGTTTTTTTGTCAGAGCAATACTTAAGGAGATATGAGGGTTCTTAAGTGAGTTGCTTTGCAAATTTTTCGTTGTGAGCAACGGTTTTCGGGTTTTCCCTTCTATCTCGGAAACCGTCGCTCAAAACGAAAAATGTCCTAAGTAAAAGTTGTAGGTACAAAGATTTCCTACAAAAATTTCTTTATTTATTATTTGTGTAAGAGCAATATTTAAGGAGTTATGAGGTTAAAACTAATAATCCTACAGAGTCTGAAAACTTAAAACCTTCAATCTCCTAAAATATTGCTCTGACGGAAAAAACCAATATGTATATATGTAGTAAATTTCCGTAGCTACAACTTTTAATTAGGACATTTTTTCGTTTTGAGCGACGGTTTCCAAGATAGAAGGGAAAAACCGAAAACCGTTGATCACAACGAAATATGTACAAAGCAACCAACTTAAAACCCTCATATCCCCTTAAGGGACTTTCCAAAGATGTCTGTAAAAACAAAATTCATTATAAAGGGAGATGAGGCAGTTTTAAAATGATGCTTTTGGGATGATTACAAAAATGATCCTTTAATTTAGTTGGGCAGTGTATTTAGGGAGGTTCTTAAGGAAGGATCATTGAATTAAAGATCACACGAGCACAGCTTGATATAACAGAGATGCATAAATCATAATGGGTTTTTAATGGTGTGTAGAAAAATAATTTTGTTTGCTTGGAAGATGAAAGAAGTGGCGGTAAACGGTTGTAGTTCGTGCGTGGAAATCAAAAATTAGTAAAGAGATAAATAATGGATTTAAAATAGTAAAATAAGGTCGGGGCGCGCAAGTGCTTCTTGGGAAGTGGGGAAGAAGGGTGAGACCGGTGGAGGGACCTCGATTTCTCGCCGCCTCCACACCAGTCTACGCACGGGCATGGGCCGGGAATTATGATCGTCTCGTCCTACTATCTTCTCGTTCCTTTCCTTCTCGTCTCCTCCGAGGCTCAATGGCTCCGCGGTTCGGACGTTTATTTCGCGGCCGAGGGTTCCGGTGGACTCGGAGGACTCGCGGGGGCGGTGACCGGCCGGCGGAGTCTCCTCGCCGAATCGAAACCGCCCCCGGAGCCCCAATCCTCAGAGACCCCGCATGACGGAAAGCATATCAAACGTTATGATGTTATGACCGTCGAGTTCCAAAGGGTCGAAACTCCCTTCATGATCGGCCTATGGATTTTCTGTTCGTCACTCGCCAAAATAGGTACACAATCAACCACCCCTAAAAAAACAAAAGGGTGGAAACTTTTTTTTTTTTAACTTTTAGGGGAGGTTACGGAAATCGACCACGCCGCTACCTCCAAACCTTTCCCCCGAGTAAATAAATCTTTCCATTTATAATCTATACAACATTTAAATAAACGTAAAAAAATTCTAAAATCCAATAAAAAAAGCCATCACAATTTTTATAGATCGAAGCATTTTAAACGTCAAAATCAATAAAAACTCGTCATTTTCAGCACATCATGTCATAAAATGAAGGAAAAACATAAAGATACTTATAAATCCAGATTAATCAACTCGTCAACTTGAAAATTATGACGAAATTTCTTTATTTTTTGAGATGTCGTCATTAATATGTCAAACAAACGTCATATAATGGAAAGAACTGTCGCAGCATCTCGGGGGGAAAGTGTGTCTTCATCCGCCCCAGCCATTTTATGACGATATGTTGTCAAAATTATGACGATTTGCTTTTATGAAAGTAATAAAACGTGTTCAAGTTGACGCATTGGTAAAATGACGTATTGTATGAATCCTTTTCGTTTTTGCTCCACTGACGACATTATGTTATGTTGAGATTATGACGAAAGTTTTTATGACAAAAGGTGTTCCCTTGTCATAAATCTGGTACTTATAAATCCAGATTAATCAACTCGTCAACTTGAAAATTATGACGAAATTTCTTTATTTTTTGAAAAGTTGTCGTCATAAATTTGTCAAATAAACGTCATATAATGGAAGGAACTGTAGCAGAATCTCGGGGGGATAGTGTGAGCTGTCTTATTCATCCGTCCCCGCCATTTTATGACGATATGTTGTCGACATTATGACGATTTGTTTTAATTGCGAAAGTAATAAAACGTGTTCAAGTGATAATAGTAAAATGACGTATTGTAAGAATCCTTTCCGTTTATCCTCCACTGATGACATTATGTTATGTTGAGATTATGACGAAAGTTTTTATGACAAAGGTGTTCCCTTGTCAAAAATCTGGTACTTATAAATCCAGATTAATCAACTCGTCAACTTGAAAATTATACGAAATTTCTTTATTTTTTGAAAAGTTGTCGTCATTTTGTCAAATAAACGTCATATAATGGAGGGAACTGTCGCAGCATTGATGACGCTGCCTTCTTCATCCCCCCCCCCGCCATTTTATGACGATATGTTGTCAAAATTATGACGATTTGCTTTTATGAAAGTAATAAAACGTGTTCAAGTTGACGCATTGGTAAAATGACGTATTGTAATAATCCTTCCAGTTTTTGCTCCACTGACGACATTATGTTATGTTGAGATTATGACAAGATGTATTTTATGACAAAAGGTGTTCCCTTGTCAAAAATCTGATAAGTACTTATAAATCCAGATTAATCAACTCGTCAACTTGAAAATTATGACGAAATTTCTTTATTTTTGAAAAGTTGTCGTCATAAATTGGTCAAATAAACGTCATATAATGGAAGGAACTGTCGCAGCATTGATGACGCTGCCTTCTTCATCCGCCCCCGCCATTTTATGACGATATGTTGACGAAATTATGACGATTTGCTTTAATCGCGAAAGTAATAAAACGTGTTCAAGTAATTATGGTAAAATGACGTTTAGTAAGAATCCTCCCCGTTTTTCCTCCACTGACATTATGTTATGTTGGGATTATGACGAGATGTGTTTTTATAACAAAAGGTGTCTGCCTTGTCAAAAACCTCTTAAAACAGAACAACAAAACCATTTGTTTTTCCATATTTACGGAGTATTCATTTTTAAATTCCAAACTCCTCACGTAAAAGACTCGTGACTCATAAATATTCGACTATCTTTTTACAATTTTTCATGCTTATTACCAGATTTTCCTTTTAGCTACTTTTCCGCCAGTAAAACAGTTCAGAATCTAAATAAGCGTATTTTTACATTTTTCGGCAGAATACCCAGGATTATAGAAATGGATACTAATGACTTTACGGGTCCAATATCACCAAGTTCTGCCCCTATATTTTTCAAAAGGCCTTTTCACAAAAACCGATCATGGAGGCACTGTTTGAAAAGCAAGTCGTTCGCCGAAATATCCCTTTAGGAGCCGATCTAAAAGGCAATAACTATAAAAATAAAAAATTAATATAAAAAAAAGATTATAAAAAAATGAGTACATCGATTACAAATTGTCGGTCAAGGTTTTTCCCAATGTTACGATAATAAAGACTAGCAGGGGGGAAAATAAATTCTTTACAATGTTTGCAAACTTCTGACATTTTTATGGACTCTTGGAAGTTATTGTAATACTCTTCATGATCGGTTTTTTGTGAGAGGGCCTAACCTGTGAGGAAACGCGACAATGCGATCGTAGTGATAAGCACATCAACTACGCACTACTCTAGCACACCTTAACCACAAAATTTATGTCCAACAATGTGTAATTTACTTACATTCTTAATGTATTCAATTGACAAGCCAAACACGGTAAATTTTCGATTTTTTGGCAAAGATTTCCGTTATGCAACAAAACCTTGGCTATCTTTTGAATCCGAACTATTTTTAATCTTTTTTTGCGTGTTTTATCTCTAATTTTGAATCATGGATAAAACGATTTAAAAAATAGTTTAAAAAGATTGATAATGAAGGAAGAAATGTAATAAAGGATATCTCATGACGCGTTTCGGTTAAAAAAGCCTCGTCAGGCGAGCTTTTCTTACTACCACTAAAAAATTTGCGGAAATTTAGCAAAAAAAATGTTCTTGGGTTTGTGGTTTAATAAAAAAAAAATTGAGGTAGGAAAGTCGCTTTTAAAATATTAAAGGGGTCCATCGTGAAAAAAAGGCGCATGGGGAAATCAAAAACTGAGGACATTTTTTTCATCCTTCCAAAATAATAAAAATTGTCAAAACCTAACATCACTGCACACAGTTCTGCCAATTTAAATTTTTTTATCATGTTTACCAACTCATCTGCTCTCCAGTACTTTAATGGAGTTTCACTTCACCTTTCTCTGCCATCCCCAAAACCTACTCTGACCACAGTTCTGCCAATTTAAATTTTTTTGTCATGTTTACCAACTCATCTGCTCTCCAGTAGCTTCTTTAATGGAGTTTCACTTCACCTTTCTCTGCCATCCCCAAAACCTACTCTGACCACAGTTCTGCCAATTTAAATTTTTTTGTCATGTTTACCAACTCATCTGCTCTCCAGTAGCTTCTTTAATGGAGTTTCTCTTCACCTTTCTCTGCCATCCCCAAACCCACACTGCACACAGTTCTGCCAATTTAAATTTTTTTATCATGTTACCAACACATCTGCTCTCCAGTAGCTTCTTTAATGGAGTTTCACTTCACCTTTCTCTGCCATCCCCAAAACCTACTCTGACCACAGTTCTGCCAATTTAAATTTTTTTTGTCATGTTTACCAACTCATCTGCTCTCCAGTAGCTTCTTTAATGGAGTTTCACTTCACCTTTCTCTGCCATCCCCAAAACCTACTCTGACCACAGTTCTGCCAATTTAAATTTTTTTTGTCATGTTTACCAACTCATCTGCTCTCCAGTAGCTTCTTTAATGGAGTTTCACTTCACCTTTCTCTGCCATCCCCAAACCCACACTGCACACAGTTCTGCCAATTTAAATTTTTTTATCATGTTTACCAACACATCTGCTCTCCAGTAGCTTCTTTAATGGAGTTTCACTTCACCTTTCTCTGCCATCCCCAAAACCTAAAATCACTCACACAGTTCTGCCAATTTAAATTTTTTTATCATGTCTACCAACTCATCTGCTCTCCACTAGCTTCTTTGATGGAGTTTAACTTCACCTTTCTCTGCCATCCCCAAAACCTACACTGCACACAGTTCTGCCAATTTAAATTTTGTTATCATGTTTACCAACTCATCTGCTCTCCAGTAGCTTCTTTAATGGAGTTTCACTTCACCTTTCTCTGCCATCCCCAAAACCTACACTGCACACAATTCTGCCAATTTAAATTTTTTCATGTTTACCAACTCATCTGCTCTCCAGTAGCTTCTTTAATGGAGTTTCACTTCACCTTTCTCTGCCATCCCCAAAACCTACACTGCACACAGTTCTGCAAATTTAAATTTTTTATCATGTTTACCAACTCATCTGCTCTCCAGTAGCTTCTTTGATGGAGTTTAACTTCACCTTTCTCTGCCATCCCCAAACCTACCCTGCACACAGTTGTGCCAATTTAAATTTTTTTATCATGTTTACCAACTCATCTGCTCTCCAGTAGCTTCTTTAATGGAGTTTCACTTCACCTTTCTCGGCCATCCCCAAAACCTAACATCACTGCACCATAGTGCTGCCAATTTAAATTTTTTGATCATGTTTACCAACTCATCTGCTCTCCAGTAGCTTCTTTAATGGAGTTTCACTTCACCTTTCTCTGCCATCCCCAAAACCTACACTGCACACAGTTCTGCAAATTTAAATTTTTTTATCATGTTTACCAACTCATCTGCTCTCCAGTAGCTTCTTCAATGGAGTTTCACTACACCTTTCTCTGCCATCCCCAAAACCTACACTGCACACAGTTCTGCCAATTTAAATTTTTTTATCATGTTTACCAACTCATATGCTCTCCAGTAGCTTCTTTAATGGAGTTTCACTTCAACTTTCTCTGCCATCCCCAAAACCAACACTGCACACAGTTCTGCCAATTTAAATTTTTTTATCATGTTTACCAACTCATCTGCTCTCCAGTACTTTAATGGAGTTTCACTTCACCTTTCTCTGCCATCCCCAAAACCTACACTGCACACAGTTCTGCCAATTTAAATTTTTCATGTTTACCAACTCATCTGCTCTCCAGTAGCTTCTTTAATGGAGTTTCTCTTCAACATTCTCTGCCATCCCCAAAACCTACTCTGACCACAGTTCTGCCAATTTAAATTTTTTTTGTCATGTTTACCAACTCATCTGCTCTCCAGTAGCTTCTTTAATGGAGTTTCACTTCACCTTTCTCTGCCATCCCCAAAACCTACTCTGACCACAGTTCTGCCAATTTAAATTTTTTTGTCATGTTTACCAACTCATCTGCTCTCCAGTAGCTTCTTTAATGGAGTTTCACTTCACCTTTCTCTGCCATCCCCAAACCCACACTGCACACAGTTCTGCCAATTTAAATTTTTTTATCATGTTTACCAACACATCTGCTCTCCAGTAGCTTCTTTAATGGAGTTTCACTTCACCTTTCTCTGCCATCCCCAAAACCTAAAATCACTCACACAGTTCTGCCAATTCAAATTTTTTTTATCATGTCTACCAACTCATCTGCTCTCCACTAGCTTCTTTGATGGAGTTTAACTTCACCTTTCTCTGCCATCCCCAAAACCTACACTGCACACAGTTCTGCCAATTTAAATTTTGTTATCATGTTTACCAACTCATCTGCTCTCCAGTAGCTTCTTTAATGGAGTTTCACTTCACCTTTCTCTGCCATCCCCAAAACCTACACTGCACACAATTCTGCCAATTTAAATTTTTTCATGTTTACCAACTCATCTGCTCTCCAGTAGCTTCTTTAATGGAGTTTCACTTCACCTTTCTCTGCCATCCCCAAAACCTACACTGCACACAGTTCTGCAAATTTAAATTTTTTATCATGTTTACCAACTCATCTGCTCTCCAGTAGCTTCTTTGATGGAGTTTAACTTCACCTTTCTCTGCCATCCCCAAACCTACCCTGCACACAGTTGTGCCAATTTAAATTTTTTTATCATGTTTACCAACTCATCTGCTCTCCAGTAGCTTCTTTAATGGAGTTTCACTTCACCTTTCTCGGCCATCCCCAAAACCTAACATCACTGCACCATAGTGCTGCCAATTTAAATTTTTTGATCATGTTTACCAACTCATCTGCTCTCCAGTAGCTTCTTTAATGGAGTTTCACTTCACCTTTCTCTGCCATCCCCAAAACCTACACTGCACACAGTTCTGCAAATTTAAATTTTTTTATCATGTTTACCAACTCATCTGCTCTCCAGTAGCTTCTTCAATGGAGTTTCACTACACCTTTCTCTGCCATCCCCAAAACCTACACTGCACACAGTTCTGCCAATTTAAATTTTTTTATCATGTTTACCAACTCATATGCTCTCCAGTAGCTTCTTTAATGGAGTTTCACTTCACCTTTCTCGGCCATCCCCAAAACCTAACATCACTGCACCATAGTGCTGCCAATTTAAATTTTTTGATCATGTTTACCAACTCATCTGCTCTCCAGTAGCTTCTTTAATGGAGTTTCACTTCACCTTTCTCTGCCATCCCCAAAACCTACACTGCACACAGTTCTGCAAATTTAAATTTTTTTATCATGTTTACCAACTCATCTGCTCTCCAGTAGCTTCTTCAATGGAGTTTCACTACACCTTTCTCTGCCATCCCCAAAACCTACACTGCACACAGTTCTGCCAATTTAAATTTTTTTATCATGTTTACCAACTCATCTGCTCTCCAGTACTTTAATGGAGTTTCACTTCACCTTTCTCTGCCATCCCCAAAACCTACACTGCACACAGTTCTGCCAATTTAAATTTTTTTGTCATGTTTACCAACTCATCTGCTCTCCAGTAGCTTCTTTAATGGAGTTTCACTTCACCTTTCTCTGCCATCCCCAAACCCACACTGCACACAGTTCTGCCAATTTAAATTTTTTTATCATGTTTACCAACACATCTGCTCTCCAGTAGCTTCTTTAATGGAGTTTCACTTCACCTTTCTCTGCCATCCCCAAAACCTAAAATCACTCACACAGTTCTGCCAATTTAAATTTTTTTATCATGTCTACCAACTCATCTGCTCTCCACTAGCTTCTTTGATGGAGTTTAACTTCACCTTTCTCTGCCATCCCCAAAACCTACACTGCACACAGTTCTGCCAATTTAAATTTTGTTTCATGTTTACCAACTCATCTGCTCTCCAGTAGCTTCTTTAATGGAGTTTCACTTCACCTTTCTCTGCCATCCCCAAAACCTACACTGCACACAATTCTGCCAATTTAAATTTTTTCATGTTTACCAACTCATCTGCTCTCCAGTAGCTTCTTCAATGGAGTTTCACTACACCTTTCTCTGCCATCCCCAAAACCTACACTGCACACAGTTCTGCCAATTTAAATTTTTTATCATGTTTACCAACTCATATGCTCTCCAGTAGCTTCTTTAATGGAGTTTCACTTCAACTTTCTCTGCCATCCCCAAAACCAACACTGCACACAGTTCTGCCAATTTAAATTTTTTTATCATGTTTACCAACTCATCTGCTCTCCAGTACTTTAATGGAGTTTCACTTCACCTTTCTCTGCCATCCCCAAAACCTACTCTGACCACAGTTCTGCCAATTTAAATTTTTTTTGTCATGTTTACCAACTCATCTGCTCTCCAGTAGCTTCTTTAATGGAGTTTCACTTCACCTTTCTCTGCCATCCCCAAACCCACACTGCACACAGTTCTGCCAATTTAAATTTTTTATCATGTTTACCAACACATCTGCTCTCCAGTAGCTTCTTTAATGGAGTTTCACTTCACCTTTCTCTGCCATCCCCAAAACCTAAAATCACTCACACAGTTCTGCCAATTTAAATTTTTTTTATCATGTCTACCAACTCATCTGCTCTCCACTAGCTTCTTTGATGGAGTTTAACTTCACCTTTCTCTGCCATCCCCAAAACCTACACTGCACACAGTTCTGCCAATTTAAATTTTGTTATCATGTTTACCAACTCATCTGCTCTCCAGTAGCTTCTTTAATGGAGTTTCACTTCACCTTTCTCTGCCATCCCCAAAACCTACACTGCACACAATTCTGCCAATTTAAATTTTTTCATGTTTACCAACTCATCTGCTCTCCAGTAGCTTCTTTAATGGAGTTTCACTTCACCTTTCTCTGCCATCCCCAAAACCTACACTGCACACAGTTCTGCAAATTTAAATTTTTTTATCATGTTTACCAACTCATCTGCTCTCCAGTAGCTTCTTTGATGGAGTTTAACTTCACCTTTCTCTGCCATCCCCAAACCTACCCTGCACACAGTTGTGCCAATTTAAATTTTTTTATCATGTTTACCAACTCATCTGCTCTCCAGTAGCTTCTTTAATGGAGTTTCACTTCACCTTTCTCGGCCATCCCAAAACCTAACATCACTGCACCATAGTGCTGCCAATTTAAATTTTTGATCATGTTTACCAACTCATCTGCTCTCCAGTAGCTTCTTTAATGGAGTTTCACTTCACCTTTCTCTGCCATCCCCAAAACCTACACTGCACACAGTTCTGCCAATTTAAATTTTTTTATCATGTTTACCAACTCATCTGCTCTCCAGTAGCTTCTTCAATGGAGTTTCACTACACCTTTCTCTGCCATCCCCAAAACCTACACTGCACACAGTTCTGCCAATTTAAATTTTGTTATCATGTTTACCAACTCATCTGCTCTCCAGTAGCTTCTTTAATGGAGTTTCACTTCACCTTTCTCTGCCATCCCCAAAACCTACACTGCACACAGTTCTGCCAATTTAAATTTTTTTATCATGTTTACCAACTCATATGCTCACCAGTAGCTTCTTTAATGGAGTTTCACTTCAACTTTCTCTGCCATCCCCAAAACCAACACTGCACACAGTTCTGCCAATTTAAATTTTTTTATCATGTTTACCAACTCATCTGCTCTCCAGTACTTTAATGGAGTTTCACTTCACCTTTCTCTGCCATCCCCAAAACCTACACTGCACACAGTTCTGCCAATTTAAATTTTTTCATGTTTACCAACTCATCTGCTCTCCAGTAGCTTCTTTAATGGAGTTTCTCTTCAACATTCTCTGCCATCCCCAAAACCTACACTGCACACAGTTCTGCCAATTTAAATTTTTTCATGTTTACCAACTCATCTGCTCTCCAGTAGCTTTTTAATGGAGTTTCTCTTCAACATTCTCTGCCATCCCCAAAACCTACACTGCACACAGTTCTGCCAATTAAAATTTTTATCATGTTACCAACTCATCTGCTCTCCAGTAGCTTCTCAATGGAGTTTCACATCACCTTTCTCTGCCATCCCCAAACCTACACTGCACACAGTTCTGCCAATTTAAATTTTTTATCACGTTTACCAACTCATCTGCTGTCCAGTAGCTTCTTTAATGGAGTTTCACTTCACCTTTCTCTGCCATAAACCTTTGACCTTATGGAAGTTTTCGTCGATAAAGTAGAGTCCATAATTTAAGAGGAAAAAATGACGGAAAAAAAAGATTTTTTTTTTTCGTTTTCCGCACTTAAAAAAATAAAAAAGAACCTAGAAAATTTTTCAGAAAAAAAGCGCAAATTTAAAAAGAAATCCCGGAAATCTAAAAAAAAGTTGGAAAATCTTTCGGAAAAAAAAAACTCGGAAAAAAGTGAAAATTTTTTGAAAAAGAAAAAAAGAACTTAGAAATTTTTCGACAAAAAAAACTTCCCCCTCCGTTATGCTTCGCCCTCTCTTATACTTCTCCCTCCATTATACTTCCCCTCCTATTTTTACTTCTCTTTTAGGAACTTTTCGTTGGAAGCTATTCAAACTAGTACTTTTTCATACGGTTTTCAAACTATGGAACTCTTTTTGAGTGTTCTTACGGACTTTTGTCAACAAGCAATATCACTCAGAAGGGCCCTTTTATAATCTTAAGAGTCGAAAACACGCTTTTTAATTAAAATGATTAGTTTCATATGGGAAATAATTGGATGGAATGGACTCCGTTCAATTGTAAGGCGCCTCCTCTCCTTTCAATTGAAGTTAAGACCCCAATCCGGTTGATTTCGGATGTTTATTTTTCATCTCACCCTTAATAATTGAAACTAATTGCGGGACTTCATTGACGCCGGTTGTAACCCGTTTTTAGACCGGTTGAAAAACAAAATCGAAACAGGAAACTCAGCGGTTTTTTTAGGCGTGGAAAAGGGTGTGTTTTTGACGTTCGAATGGATCAGGCTAAGTGGGGGATTTCAATTCGGCCTCTGCTTCTGATTTTGAGCGTTGTTTGTAACTACAAAACTGAAAAGGGGTCGATTTTCCCTTCTGGAAACGTGACCCTAAAACAGCGAGAAGAATCGATGAGCTCATCCTACAGGGTGCGTTTGTTTGACGTCGTTCTAATCGCTTTTTCTATAAGATAAAAATTGTTTTTCCTCAAAGATAAAAGCCAAAAACTCTTCTTTTTTTCTCCCCAAAAGGCTTTATTGAACGGCCTATTTTAAATGCCATTATAGCTCGGAAAAAAGCACAAGTCTAAAATGCATTTATTCATGAACAAAGCAATAACTAATGCAGTTGGATTTTTTCCAACAGTGAAGAATTTTTGAACTTCGGATAATAGTTTTTTTTTATTGAGAAGTAGGGAAGTATGACGTCATTGGAGTCAAAGTAGGGCACGTAATCATATTAGCTTTGTTCCAACCGCAGTTTGAAACTCCTGGAGCACGCGCAGAAGGATCTTCACGTCTAAGACGTCAGATAACTTCAGATTTGACGGACAAATTTGACGTCCAAAACCTTCTGCGCATGCTCCAGGAGTTTCAAACTGCGTTTGGAACAATGCTAATATGATTACGTCCTACTCTATATTTCAAAATTTTTTCACCATAAAAATGTCCAAGATAATTGCGAATTTTTGGACAAAAATTGAATCTTGAAAAAAAGAATTTTTGTAAGAACGTTTTCGTTATTTTCTTCAAATTTAAAACGACGTCAAATTTGACGTCCAAAACCGCGCATGCTCCAGGAGTTGGAACAAAGCTAATATTATGACGTCCTACTCTATAAGTATTTCCAAAATTTTTCACCATATCTATTTCCAAGATAATTGCGAATTTTTGTAAGAACGTTTTCGTTATTTTCTTAAAATCTAAAACGACGTCAAATTTGACGTCCAGAACCTTCTGCGCATGCTCCACAAGTTGGAACAAAGCTAATAATGATTATGTCCTACTCTATATTTCAAAAAAATTTTCATAATTGCGAATTTTTTGACAAAAATTGAATCTTGAAAAAAGAAGAAAGTTTTCGTGATTTTCTTCAAATCTAAAACGACGTCAAATTTGACGTCCAAAACCTTCTGCGCAAGCTCCAGGAGTAACAAATCTAATATATATGACGTCCTACTCTATATTTCAAAAAAATTTCACCAAATCTATTTCCAAGGTAATTGTGAATATTTGGACATAAATTTAATCTTGAAAAAGAATTTTAAAACGACGTCAAATTTGACGTCCAAAACCTTCTGCGCATGCTCCAGTAGTTGGAACAAAGCTAATATATGACGTCCTACTATACATACTTCAAAAATTTTCACCAAATCTATTTCCAAGATAATTGCGAATTTTTGGACAAAAATTGAATCTTGAAAAAAAGAATTTTTGTAAGAACGTTTTCGTGATTTTCTTCATATCTAAAACGACGTCAAATTTGATTTCCAAACCCTTCTGCGCATGCTCCACAAGTTGGAACAAAGCTAATAAATGATTACGTCCTACTCTATATTTCAAATTTTTTTTCATAATTACGAATTTTTTGACAAAAATTGAATCTTGAAAAAAGAATTTTTGTAAGAAAGTTTTCGTGATTTTCTTCAAATCTAAAACGACGTCAAATTTGACGTCCAAAACCTTCTGCGCATGCTCCAGGAGTTGGAACAAAGCTAATAATAATTCCTACTCTATATTTCAAAATTTTTTTCATAATTGCGAATATTTTGACAAAA
>JACGAQ010001941.1:0-48975 GCA_014119065.1 Orius insidiosus
GTAAAAATAAAAATAATTTTAATTTCCCGCCATTTTGAAAGAAATTTGAACCAACAAAGTTAGAAAGTATAACTTCTTCTAAAATCGAACAGAATAATATATTCAATTGTCATCGACGAACATAATGATTAATGAGTAATGACTTAGTTTTGTTGATGATATTGTATTACCCCCGGACCATTCATGTGACTCCAACTATCAAAATTGGTCTCAGAGAATTCTGAGGTTTTAATGAGACCATTGGTTTTTTCTTTAGATTGGTGCATAAAATAAAGACCAAGTGACCATTTAAAAGGAATTTAATAATATAGTGGTCTTTTTTGTAACTTTGACCATAGCCACTTATGCGAGAGTATCTACATACTATCAAAATTGGCCGGGAAGAACCCCGAGGGTTAAAATAACCATCGGTCTTTATTGTCTTATTTTATCATTTTTATCAATAAAGATTTATATGTTCAGAGAGAAAGAAGGCGAGGAGAGAAGACGTAATTATATAAACAATAAAATTTATTCATTTTTATCTAAAAACGCCTTACATGAATTTAAACATTGTTCATAACACTTATAAAATGCACTATCTCCTTCCATATAATAAGGATCCTCAATAATTAACTCGCCCGAAGGATCGTGAGATCCGAGAAGCTCGTATTTTGCTTTTGAACCACTTGGTGAAAGTCTTTTCAATTCTGAAATATTATCGTGGTCCATGCCAAAGATGATGTCGAACCGATTGAAATCGTCTTGTTTGATTTGCCTGGCACGTCCCGAGTACTTGATGTTTTTATCAGCAAGGACCTTCATCGTCCTTTTGTCTGGACTCCGTCCGACATGCCATGGTCCTAAAGCAGCGCTGTCCACTTCCCATCGGTCAGCAACACCTCGCTTGTCGATCAAATCGAGAAAAACCGCTTCAGCCATCGGAGAGCGGCAAATGTTACCCAACATATGAATAAAACGCTTTTTTTATCACTAGACATTCCCTAAAAAAAATAAATAAATCATAAGCCGGCAGCATACTCCTTCGCCCCGTTAGCCTGTAGCTACCCATAAGCCTTTCAGATTATCGCTATGTTTTTTGTGCATTTTGCTAAATGTTTGTACTTACAGAATATTAATAAAATTCAACAAGTAGATAAATTGATAAATGATTGATGATTGGTAAGATAACCTTGAGATAACCTCATTCTCCATGGACGGAAACATGGTGGTAGGAATAAGGGTTAAAGGAGGATGGGGACCTAGAGTTGTAGACCTCCATGTATGTTCCTACCTCCAAGGATGGAGCACTTGGAACTTTGGATTTTGAAACCGCTCTTCGGAACCAAGGAGATAAAAAATTACTCTTTTTATTACAAAGTTGGCAACACTGATTAGTTAGCAGGATAAAAATGTACTCATAACCTCCATGTTAACTCTTATCATAATTAATATTATATACTGAGTACTGACGCTCGTAGGAGATTAATTCTTATCATTTTCATTTTGCTGCAGTAGTTTGTTGTGAAAATGAGACTTACGTTTCCACTGCGTTTATTTAAATTGCCTAATGGCCATATTTTTAGGGGGTAAGTAATTGAAAGAAAATTAATAGAGATAATTTTATTGTTTTTCTTCCAGTAAAAACCGTATAGTTAAAGATGTAACACCCAAAGACGTTAATAATTTGAGAAATGAATTTAAACTTGAGCAAGAATAGTTTTACCTCGACACACGTACCTTACCCCGGTAACTTCCTATTTTTTATGCATATTAAACTTTGTTTAAAGAGTCTTACCCAGTACTTTTGTTTTTTAAAGGAGCAGTCCTACGGCCACATGAACGAGCTTAAGGCGAAAGGGGAAATCGAGCCTTATTATTCCGCTTTAAACGTCAGAGGCATGAGCAGTTTAGCAAACTCAAGAACGGCAAAGACAAACATCGGACGTTTAAAGGACCAACTTGGATTAATCAAAGCTTCTGAGCGTTGGGAGTTTACCGCTGGCTCAAATTAATCTTAATTTGTATTGAAAATTGTAGATTTCAAAAAAATAAAAATAATAAACTTTCTTTTTGTAGGTTTATTAAAAGTGTAATATTGAAGTAAATGGCTAAATTTTGAAATTGCGGAGGGAATCTCATAACAAGTGTTTTTTGTTTCATGCAAAAACTTAGCTTAACGTACCCAGGCCCATTGAGGTACTCTACAACAGTAGAATACCTCGAGCTAAGGGCTATGATTGGCTGAAAAAAGTAATGCTTTCGATTCTTTTATTTTACCATCCCTGGACGGCCAAAACACATTTTTTTCCCTCTTCTCTTTACGATGAGAACATTGGAGTTATTCAATTTTTTGAACTGAACTGGGAACCGGTGATAACAGTTTTTTGTTGGTTTGTTAAGAGTTACAGAGAGTCTTGCCAACATAAAGTGCGACTAATCATGTTGGCCTTGGCTCCCCTCCTATTGGACATGTTAGAACTTGTTCAATTCATCAGCAGTTGCGAATTTAAGGTGAGTAATACCACAATTATTTATAATTAAAAAAATAATTTATTAAACTTTTATTACTCACAGTAATAAATTATTATTAATGTATAAAACAATCATATACCCAAATTTAAACAATCATTAATAATTTTAAAAATTAACTTTCAACAATTAAAATGGTCGTTTAAAAAAATATTTCTATTTTACTTAACAAATTATAATGTCTTTAAAAATACAACTTTTGAATATTTTAATCGAGTCAATACTACAAATTTTTGAAACATTTAGGCGTTTTGGAGGTTACATATAAAAATAATTACATATTGATAGATACCTTACGTCATGGAAGTCTCATTCTCGGTGGTGGTGGTGTTGGGGGGGGGGTCAACAAATTCTTTGAACGGTTTTTATTAGCCACAGCTAAACCCACCTTTGCTGAATTTTCCGAATGCTCCAGCATTATTTACATTTCTAATAAAACAAAACTTCTACAAATGGTTGACACAAATGATTCTTTGATAAAATTTTTTTCCTAGTTCTTATTATAGAGACCTGGAAGTTTTTTCTTTTCCAACAATTGTTTGCTTGATCAAAAATGAACCATCGGGCACTCAAAATAATTGAGTTATTTGAATATTGGAGTAATAATAATTGTGTCCAAAAAATTTTAATATTACATAATATAATATATAGTATTGAGATCAAAACACATTTACTATAGTCACCTAAAAAATAAAAATAAAGTTGCATTTGAGTGCCCCCCCCCCATTCCTCGCCTTTTTGGTGGCATTGACTGGAAGCCGGTATAGTTAATTTCTTTTCAGATCATTCTAAAAACGACAAATTTCTACTTGTAGGGCATTTTTCACAATATATTTTGTTAATGATAAGTGATTACTATTGTACACAGACAAATGTTAAAATATTTTTTAATAACTATAATTTGTTCTAAATTCCTTTCGAAGGTCTTTGGTTGAAGAAGCAGTCGAATTTTTGTTTTCTCCTCAATAATTTTTAACTTCCAAACCCTTTGAAAAGTTAGTGCACAAATGGAGAAAACAACTTTCTTTAGAAGGAGTCGGATGTTAATAATTGGTGTTTCAAACATTGTTTTATGGGCGGGCATGGACTGGCGTGGTATCTTCGGGACTAGGAGTGTTGTCTTTACTTTCTCTAAATCTGTCTTCGGACGTATATTTGTTCCGACTGCATTTCCGGCGTTTTGAAGCCTCATCTTTTCAGGGTCGGCTGTCAACTCGTCGGATCTCATTAAAAACAAACTTCCCAAATTTAATTCGGGATTTCATAAAAAATTGTTAACGTCAACATCATGAAGGTTAGGCCGACAAGAAGATAACCTGGAAAAACAGGATTAGGAACTTTTTTTTTTAGGTGATAACTATTATTTACCTGTTGGCGACTTATAAATCGGTCTGTACGGTTGATTGGGGAAATCTCCGGGAATGTAGTCACCCAACCCGACGGTCGTTAACGAAATAAAACAATAATAAAGTGAGTCTAAATAGTCCCATTCTGGTTCTAATAACGAATATTGCTGCCGGCAAAAGTATAAATATTGCTACGAGTGTTGACGCGATTATTGTCAAATGCATAACCCGAATGTTGAACGGTTGGTAAAGATGTCCAAGTCTGCTGTTTAAAAACTGAAGAAAAATCGTCGACGGTATCATCAAACGTTCGACAAGTCGCTGAGGAGGACGAGAGTCAAAGGTATGCCTATCATGGCGTAAATCATACAAAATACTTTACCGCCTTTTGAAAGCGGTGTCACGTGACCATATCCTAAAAATACAACATTATACACAAAAAAGAAAGTCAAACTTATTTACCAATCGTAGTGACGACCGTGCTCGAAAAAAATAATGATTGGCCAAAACTCCAATTAGGTTCACCGGATACATTCTGAGCAGCCGAAACGCCCCGATTGCTCGCTTTTACAACTTCTTCAATTAGAGCTTCTAAATCTTGATCTATAAACACAAAAAAAAATTTATTATTCAAAGCAAAACCAATTTTTTCAAAGGGTTTCTAAACTAATAAAAGTCCCATTGATGTGGTCTCTCCACAAAATTAACCCCCAAAGGCCTCTTGACAATGGTTCTTCATTAAAGTAAAATTTAATTAATCACCTCACACAATGAATTAATTGAGTATACCGAAGTCCACGTCAAATAATTGACAAATCTATTAAATTATTAATAAGTAATAAGAAAAACTATCAATTGATATTTTGGTAAATTTTTGTGTGATCCCCCCCCCCCCCCCACCATTTTCACCTGATTTGTGCACAATTTTCACACAATGTTCCTAAGTCAATGAAGAATAAAGTAACAAGGTAAGATTTTTGAATTTCGAAAAAATGTCGGAGATATGTCTGTTTGAAATTTTAATAACTGCCCGCGGCCGTTCGATTTTTACCAAATACCTACTCGTTTTTTTTTTTTTTTTTTTTTTTTTTTTTTCTACCTCTTGCCAGAGTTTTGTTTTTTAAACCCACACATAAGAAAAATTAATAGCATTATAACAACTATAATTATATTATACATATGGGCGGTCCTTAAACTGCCCACTTTTTGAAATGCCCCCCTAAATCCGAAATCACTAAATTGCCCACTCCAGTTGATAAGAATTATGAACCAAGTATGGAAGAGGAAAAAAAAATTCATAAAATATTATTTATTTGTCCTAGTTTACTTAGTGTACTTAATTTTTTTTTCCGTAATTTAATAAAATTTCCGACTTGGTTTAAAAATTCAACCCTATTCAAGGCGCCGTCTCCTGCCGTTCCTCACTTCTAGTTATTATGAATTGCATTCCTTAATTTTAAAAATAACAATATTAAGATCAATAGATTTAAAATAACTAATTAATTAACTAGCCCATGGTCCAAATTTTTGCTTTGCAACCATGACTCGCGCATCGCCAAAATTTTTTGCCAGATTTAAGCTCTTTTTCGTAATGAAACTTCGCCGTGCTCACGAGGAGAACTTCTCTGCCTCTCACTTAAAATAATTTGTTCATCTTCTTCGGCCATTTCACGGTCACTACTGATAAGAGGTTGGTGGGCAATTTCATGGTCCATATTTTTGTTTTCGTCGAAACCCTTCCAGGTAAAGGATTATCGGTGGGCAGTTTCACTGCGCCCATACATATACAATATTTTTTGAAATAAAATAAAATATAATTATAAATCTTTTCATTTCGGGAATACAATTTATACACTATGAAAAATTAATTAACCCTGATACAAAAGGTACCCAATAAAATAATATATATATGTACAATACTAGAATTTTTTTTGAAACAAAAACAGAAATTTTTTTTAAAAAACAGAATCAAAAACAACTAAAAACTAAACTAAAAAAAATCTAGAATCGACCTAAAATTAAAAAATAGAATAAAAAATAAAGTACGAACAAAAACAAAAAAAAAAAACAGAAATTTTTTCGAAAAAAAAATTTAAAACTTCGAAAATTTAAAAAAAATTGGATAAATAAATTAGAAAATTTTTCGATAAAAAATCCCCTTCCTTAAACTTCGCCTTTTTCATACTTCCCTCTCGAAAACTTCTCCTCCGTTATACTTCCGCCTCATATATTTTTCCTTCTCTTTTAGGAAGTTTTTGATGGAAGCTCTTCAAACTAGTACTCTAGATATGGCTTTAAATTAGAAGTTAGTGTCTTTAAGCCGCTTTCTTTGATCTGAATTCCATCCCCCTTTGTGCTTGCAGTATGATTAGAGGCGCGGTTTTTTTCTTTCCCCTTCTGGTCGAAAGTTTGAAAATCCGATTATAAAATAAAATCCGTTCAAGACTCAGGAGCAGAGGGGCTAATTGATGATAGACGGGGAGTAATGGGAAGTTAAGAGGCAAAGGTTTTCTTTGGGACGTTTTATCAAGTTGAAGAAGATATTTATAAGTAATTTCATTTTCCGCTCTGTTAAGAGTCAATCGATTTTAGCCGACGCGCTTTCGCAATCTCAAAATACAAAATTATTCTCCCTTTTGCGAGATTCAGAGGGGACTTAATAGAGTTAGCCATCAATTCGGTTTGGAAGGAGCCCTTTTTGACATTGTACTACGTTTCCTCCCGTTCCATCAGGAAAACCATTTTTCCTAACGCGAGAGAAGTTGATTTAAAAAAAAAAAGTATTGGCCACTTTAGAAACGAAAAATGGGCTTATCAGAACCCAAGCGGAAAGTTCATTGTTTCTAAATCATATTTTCCGTCCGATAAAAAAGCGTTTACGATTCAATTTTCGAGTGTTCGTCGAAATATGCTCAAACTTTACTTCAAATGGGAGAACCTTGTTTATTACTCAAGTAGCAGGTGTTAGGGCCAAATTGCTCACAAAACCACTAATTTAGAATGCAAAGAGATGTGTTATTCTGCAAAGAACACTTCTCTGTATAGAGAAACTTGGGAAACTCTCTTTAGAAGATTATTTAAGAACGGTTTCTGTGGGAAAATTTAGTTAATCGATCCAAGAAGTTAGTTTTCTTAAGCGACAAACAGGGAGCAGTCAAATCGAAATTTGGATAATTAAATTAGGATTATTTCTTGGGTGATTGCTCATGTAAAGGCCCAGAAAAAAAGATTTTTAACTTCCTCAAAGAGAAGTTATTGTGACACCCTCCATATGACGAAGTATAGAAAAAGGTCTTCCAGACCCCATAGTGGAAAATCTTTGCCGATCATGGTTGCCTGTGGTGCCGGCCGTCCGTTGCTCCTTTTCGAAACACTTCACGGCCGCAATTTTCATCCGATTTTCACTGAACCTCCTTTCAAGACATCTTGAAAATGTCTAGAGCTTTTTTCGAAATTCGCGAAAAATGTTTAAATTTTCACCTAATACTCCATGTAATAGAATTAGTAAAAAAAAAAAAACAACATACAGGAAGAAATTTTAGGTGTTCTCGCCTTCCGTGTGGCCTGAATGGGCGAAGAATAGATACTGAAAAAATGTTTTCGATCGTAGGGACGAAAAATGGTTGAATTGCGCTACTTTGAGGAAGTTCCTGTCGAGGAACCATATTACTTTTAGGTACATTTCTTTAAGAATCTACCTATTTTTGAGTAGGTTTTTGGAAAGTACTCGTTCTTTTTTAGTACTCTTTAACGATTTTCATAATATTCTAGGCCAAGGGGTAAAAAAAAGAGGATCGATTGATTCGTTGATTGGAACCATCGCTGTTGGATTTCAGAAAAAGGAAAACATAATTAAATAAAAGGGAGGGAAAAAAAGAGAGAGAAAAATCTTTAAAACGTGACTCCCAATCAGCAGCAGACGTAAATTCAACTTGTTTACATTACATTTCAAGATCTAACTCGTGATCTGTTTTCCCTCCTATCTTATCGGCTTTACTATTAGTCACTTTACGATTAAAAAATGTAAAAACGTTCAGGTCAAAATATAATGGAACTTATCAAACTCCAGCCAAAATGATGGTTTTTTTTTTCTCTCGATAAATACTGAATTGGAAAAAGGCGTCATTGAGTTTCGCTTTTGTGTAGCGATGACGAGGAAACCCCTTTTCCTACCATTGAAACGATGTCACTTTGTTTATCTCCCAGCGTTCCAACTCCACCGGGTCGAGATAGGGGTCAAAACGGGTACATACATACGTAGGGGAAACCCTTATCAAGAGAATAAAAAACCTAACGGATAAAATTCTCTATTGCACATTCATTAAAAAAATCTTATGCTGCTCGCGATAAGCTTTTTTTTTAGCTGCGTTTATGAAATTTTTAATGAAAAAGATAAGAAAGTTCAAGGATTCCAATGAGATCTTTTGAGTAGGTTTGTGTACTTAATTAAAACAGTTTTATTTTTATTTTGGGGAGTTTTTATTTAGACCGCGCGAAGACTGAAGAGTGGAGACAAAGGACTCGAATTTCCAGATCCAGGAGAAGAGGATGAGAGTGGGAAGGGGAAAGACCGGTTACGACTAGTGTTATATAACACGATTCTAAAAATAGACTTAACTACCTAAAATTAAATATAAAATAAAATTTTGCCAAGTGAGGGTGGCGCAAAATTTTTTTAAACAGATGAAATTAGTTGAAAAAAAAATTAGAAAACAATAGTAGATTTCGAAGAAAAATCTACCTAAAAATACCAAAAACTTTTATTTTAATAAAATCTTGTTTCTTCTCCCCACAGCAACCCTAACTATTGCTAGAAAAAAAAATAGGCCATAAAAAAAACTGATATTTTATAACGCTTCACTAAACCGACTAAATGAATTTTCCAAGGCACAAAAAGGTCAATAACGAAGTTCTTTGAAAATTAAATTTTCCCACGGAGGGTTCTCTAAAGAGTAATATTCGCTCAAACTGATATTTTTGCATTCCAACAGAGAGCTAGGAAGTATTTTATGGTTTTTAAAATGATTATTATGTAAATGGATTTTATGTTTTTGTAACGATTAATATTGAATGTAATCACGGAGTATCGAGTGATTAATTTAACGAGGACAGATTCAATGATTTTTTGATATTTTAATAGTCTATTTAAAAAATAATAATAAAAAGGAAATTCCCTTTCCGATTTATAAATTGAGTTCACCATTTTCACGGAATTTGAGGGTAAAAACAATTGGAAAAGCACTAAAAAAGTGCGATAGGAAGCAAAAATTTGATATATGAAATACGTACGTTTGTATATGCTTATGTATATAAACATTGTATATAAGAAGTAATAAGTACCTGAAACGCATGGATGTTTAATTAAAAAATTGTTTCTTAAGGCGAACAACTCTTTTTTGAGTTCCTCTTCGGAGGGGGCTTCGAGAGCGGCGAAAACGACGCCGCCGGCCACCAAATAGACAACGTATCCGACGGTAAAAAGAAGAAGTAAAAACGAAGATTTTCTAAATCCTAAAACACGTTTTGTGTGGGCCCGGGCGATGTTCATCGCACGCACGACGCGAGTCACTCGGTCGGAGACCTCCTCCGAACTATTTCACAAATTTCCCGCCGAGCGACACCCCCTCCTCCCCGCGCCCTCAACCTCCCTCTCTTTCCGCTTCCCCCAGAACCTTCTCGTCCCGATATCCCCTTCAAGCTTCTGATATGAATTTGAATTCTAAATCCATTCAAAAGCGTTCCATCGACGGCCGAGGATTTTTAATCGCGGAATTATTCAACGATGATTAACCGCTTTTATATCGCTTTTTTTGAGGATTCAAATCCGACGAGAACGACCCTCATAAAACTTCCTCAGAAAAACGGGAACGATAAATTTTACCCTTGAAAACCCACTTTGATTTTAAGGTTTCTCTTAAAAGTGAGTTCATTATAGGTTAAAAAAAAAGGGACTTAATAAATTTCTTGGAATTTTTACCCTTCTGAAGAAGAACATGAATAGCCTCCCCCCTCAAGAACAGATTCTTACTTAGGAAATTTTTTTTGAATCAAATAGTGAAGTTTCTAAATTAAACGAAATTCTCTTATTAAATCGCCCCTCCTTTTGTTAAAATCGAATCCGCTAAGGGACCTCTTGAGGGGATGGGGAGGGGATTTTGGTATTTTTATTCTTAAAGCATCCAGATTCTGGTGGAAAGGCCAGATTCTTCAAAAAATACTAAATAGAGGGATGCATTTTGTTTTAAAACCCCGAGGGAAACTCCTTACATTCTACATTCCTGCAAAAATGGGGTTTCTCTTCCGGTGAAATGGGTTTTTACTTTGATGGAAAAACTGAGAAAAACTCCGAACGTACCGAAAATACGGCAAAAACCCATTTCACCGGACTTTTGACTTTTACCATTTCACCGGAAGAGAAACCTTATTTTTGTTGATTTTCTAGTAAATTTTTAAGAAGAAAATTTCCTTTAAGAAATCTACCTAAAAAATACAATAGGTAAATTTCTTCGCTTCGAAATCTACCTAAAAACGGGTTAATATTATACTCCACATTTTAGTATTTTTTGACGAGACTGAGCGAAATCATAGGTATGTAGATTTTCTGAAAGAAAATTGCAATGGGTGCAGTAGTCTCGGAATAAAAGATTTTGTGGTGAATCGAATTCCGTTGGTACTTTAACCCTACTACCAACAGAAAACGCGCAGTTCACGATTTAGCCAACAGGTGATGAATTGATTCCAATGAGAAATTGATCAGTATTTTTACCCTCCTGAAAACCTAGGAAAAATGAGATAGCCGGTGTTAGAACTAACGCGACGATTTAGCGCTTTTAAACCAATAGAATTTACGAGTTCGTTAACGGCTTGAATCGGACCAGCGGTTATGGTACTTTACTTAGGGCCTAAACTGCGAATCTCCCAAACCATTCATCCTATCGCATTCAAACTCAATAGTGATGTTAAGCGGATGGCTAGGAAAGATTGAAACAACACTTTGATCACCTGGATGCAATGAATTTGAAACTAATTAAAAACTAATTTTTAACAGATGATTTTTTATATTTTTGTTTCCAATTTTATGAAGGTGTAACCATACGAAAGAAATCTAACACTTTAGTCCTACCTGCCGTAGTTTCCTGCCGTCTAAAAGTCTTTATTTCGTTCTTTTTTTTTCCTCTGTTTTTCATGAATTTTTCTCACTGGACCCTCTGCCATGCCTTAGCGGCTTAATCGCCATTTACATAGTTTAAATCGACAAAAAAGACAACTTTCTTTTAAAAAATAGGCATTGAAAAACTCAAAATAAATAAAAAATATTTAAACTTTCTATTATTAAATTTCTTTTTTGTCCTTTAATTAAAATAGATAAAAGGGTCCCTAAAAACTGTTGGCAGGACTACAGGGTGGAAGATAAAACGCATGTAATTATATAAACATAGGTTGGTAAGTTCATTAAGGACGAATGCCGAGGAGGGTAAAAGTAAAAAAGGGGTGGAGGGAAGTAATTAGATTTGAGTGTGGGTTCGTTTAGGGAAAGGGATCTCCTTCCGTCAGAGAGCGACTGTGTGGACTTCCACAAAAACCCAAGACACACTTCACAAATTGGCAACTTTAGATAACCTCAAAAAGGTCTTAATTAACCGCTTGTTCAATCAGGTCACAAAGAGCCTTTAATACAAATTAACTTATTATTTTTTCCCCTCGACGTTGAACTTATCGAAGGACTCTCGATCACGCTCTTGTACGTTTTATACGGTTTACAATGAAACCCTTTTCCCCCTCCTCGAACAATGCGGAGAACGGAAAAGTATAGAAATTCATCACTGACGTTTTCCCACCGCTCAACAATGGACGTCTCCAAATTTAGATCGGTACAAAAGCCTTTATTCCGTTTCCAGGGAAAGATAAAGGGCGTTTCTCAATATTGTCCCAAAATTCACTGAATCGAGACATCTACTTTTTAAAGGCTCCTTGGGTCAGTCGTCGAGGTTTTTGACTCGTCCTCCGGAAATGCGGTCTCCAGTCATTCTATTTATGATATGACGAAACCCGCCTGTTCGGTTTTCTGACTCGCTGAGAACGGACGGTCGGCTACTGGCCACGATTTTTGGAAAGAAAACTCGGAGCTCGAATCAAACGAGGGCCCCCTAGATCTTTTCGGTAATAACATCCGTCCGTGCGATTTCGCTCGGGTTTTCTTGGCGTAAAAAGCCGTTCCTAGATTCCCAATTTTCAGCCACTACAATTTTTCACCACCTTCCGTTACTTAAACAATTGAGGCGCTCCGGGTACGAAGGGCGAACTCGACATCGGACAAATTTTTTTTTTCATTTTCAAATTCTAGACCTTTTGAAGAATACACCCATGTAATTTTTATATTGAGTTTGCCCTTTTTTCCCCTTTAAAATACGTAAAAACCGATATGCGGCAAAGCTCTAACTGCGATATCCGAGCGGGTACGAAGGGCGAACTCGTATCCTAGTCCACTACCCCCACTCCTTTTCCGGAAGCCCCACTCCTCTTAGAACAGCTCACCGCCACGAAATAAAAATATATTATACATTTTGTGAATTAATAATCGTAAAAAATATTCGAAAATTTTTAAAAAACCCTTTCCTCTGATTCTATAAAATCTAAAATCTCGCCACGAAAATTCCAGAGAGTGACTTTTCTGTCGAGTTCGCCCTTAACAGAAAACTTTAAAATGCGAATATCTCGAAACTACGTTTTGTCGAGTTCGCCCTTCGTACCCGGAGCGCCTCAATTCCAAATATATATTTTCTAAAAATAAAGCTACTACCCCTAGCTGCCTAGGCCATATGGTGTGATTCTTAGCTTTGAGGAACTAGGACCTCCCACGAAAGTAAAGAGATCCCGAAACTCCAATCCCGGAAAATATCCCTTTAACTAGTTTGAATTTAGGCAAATCTCATCGGGAACTAAAAAATCATGCTATCGCAAACTCACAAGTACCCAAGTTTCTTTCAGAATGTCCAAAAAAATGAGACATCCAGGACAATTTAATACTTCGATTTGTATACGAATGTCATTGATATTTACGCCCGATGGAAGATTTAATGGCCTGTCCGACCTTGGTCAAAAATACATCCCTCTACCCTCATATATTCATTAAAAAACTTCCATATTTCATTTATATGTTTCAGAATGTTTAAAAAAAATCTTTTGAATAAAAGAATTTGAATGACAAAAGGCTTTAAATTCCCCAGTAGGAGGTAAAAAAAGGAAAAGCTAAACTAATAAAATTGGTAAAGGGTTCGTGTTCTCGATGGAAATCCTAAGGGAGGAGAGAATAAGGACCCTAGAGTCGACAATTCAATTTCCCTTATGTCGGAAAGATTTTTTTTTTCTTCTTAAAAGTAAAACCTACGTCATCCGATGATTGGGCATCGCGTATGACCTTTTCAATTTTCTTTGCTATTTTCCCGACCATGTCAATATTTTACCCGAGTTCGGCACTAAAAGGAGAGTCAACTCACAAATCCCTTTTAGAAAAGATTTTTTCAACTTAATTTACTTCAATGAACTTTTTTTTTAAATACAACTTTTTTCAAAAGAAAATTCTAAAAGTTCATCTGTCTGATTTTCATGTTAAAACTACGAGCATGATCAAAAGAAAATGAAGGTTTAAGATATTTAAAATTCAGGCCGCAACTTCAGCCCGTACGTGATCCAATTAAGTAGATTTTTGTCTTAAATTCTGGGGAAAAAATGAAGTTTTTTTTTTCTACTGGGTTCTATAGAAAACTTAGATTCTAGATAATAATTGGCTGATTCCGGAAAATCTTGGAACGGACGGACGACGCGATGGCCGGCACCACAGACAACCTCATGATCAGTAAAAATCACTAATCGATTTTCCTCTAGGTGGTCTGGAAGACTCTTTTCATGGGATCGAGATGGAGGGAATAACAATAATTTCACTTTGAGGAAGAGCAGTCTTATCAAATATGAAATAAAATTAGTCACAGAAAAGCGAACGCGCAGTCGAAACTTTGAAAACGAAATGTTGAAGACGAGGTTGAAAGTTGTTGATTAAATTTTCAAGTCGACTCTCAACCTTCTCCATTTTCTACATAAAGATTTACTCGCCTAATATTCTTGGAAAAGTGGCAAACGATAAAACGTTCACTCTTTCACTTTTATAAAAACCTACACACGCATACACCCGGAGAAATCCCATTTCTGTCTAGGATTAAACTTACCCTCCGAGATTGGCGACAGGGAAGGGCGGCGTCGACGGGAAACTGCCACCCCTTCGAGTCCCAAGAGTCTCTTGCGACCCACGCAATACCCAAACTCAGAAAAGTCTTTCCCTTACAAATAAAGTAAAACTTATAAACTTAAATTTCATCGTAAAACACGGAATATTTAATTTTCTTCATCTTCTAGAACACCGAAAAAAAAAAAACCTTTCAAGAATGTCCCCCCCCCCCCCATTCGGAAATCTAATTTTGTCAAAATTTCTCTTTAGAATTGCCTCTTAAATAAAAATAGCCAAAATACAATCATTCTCAAATAAACCCCGTTCAATATTAAGCTCCAAGTGATTTCAACTAATAGGAATTATATATGATAGTGTAGGTAGGATTGGCTAAGAGGCTTAACTAATTCAAAGCATACTAAGAGCTTTTCGAAGTCTAACTTAACTAACCCTCTGTGGTCTCCACAGAATTTCTATTAACTTCCTAGTACCTAATAGAATCAATCAATCTTCATTAAAGAATATAATAAGCTTGCCCATGAATGAGAGACGTCAGACTGATGATCAGAAAGTTCTGGACCCGACGGAAACTTCCTCAAAGTAGAGCAATTTAATGAAAACATTTTTATATCAACAGAACATTTTTATATGTATATGTCGTAGCCGTTGGATACCTCTAGGGGTTAGTTTTTTTCCTTTCGCGAGGATGCGCTCGTTTGATACCACTAAGGGGTTAATGTTTTCCTCTCGCGAGGATGCACTCGTTGGATACCTAGAGGTATCTAGACCCCCCAGAGGTATCTAACGACCGCATCCTCGCGAGAGGAAAAAAATTAACCCCCTAGTGGTATCCAACGAGCGCATCCTCGCGAGAGGAAAAAAATTAACCCCCTAGAGGTATCCAACGAGCGCATCCTCGCGAGAGAAAGAAAATTAAGTTATTAAGTTACTTTATTGTGCTTGTTATCAGTTATCACTTATCCTGAAAGGCGGGAAGACTTCCACAGTATTACCTAACAGCCGTTTTATAAAAAGCCTGAATTAGACTTTTTATAAAAAGGCTAGCCGCTGCTAGCCTCTTTGTAAAATGAAAATATTTTAGCAAAAAGGCTAAGCACATCCAGCCTTTTTACAAAAGGGCGGAAATCGACCAGGCGTTTTGTCAATCAACGTTTCATTCCACAAAACGCCGGCGTTTTGCAAAGAGGCTAGCCTTTTTGCAAAAAGGCTAATTCTACAAAAGGGCTGCGACATATAGAAAAGAACGGAAGTGATAGTCCAGTCAATCTAAGCCTGGGACTAGAAAACAATATGGTCATTTATTGTTTTTTGACGGAAACCTTTTGAGGGTCCCGTGAGTAATAAAAAAATAAATAATAAATATCAATGTCAATCCCTTTTAGTAGTAGGGTGGCAGCTAGGGGTGAAGAAAGTCTCTCAAGATTTTTTTTGCACTTTTTTTCGAAAGGTGACGACCAGACCAATTTAGGGGGAGCTGAGAGGGCACACTCTTGAATAGTAGCTCTACGGCTAAACGAAACGAAATTGGCATATGATCTGAAAAATGCTCAGTAAGTACGGAAAAATCCAGAATCAATGGTTCAATGTCCAGGGATACAGATGTTGAAGACCCTTGATGGCCTAAAAATGTGTCGCAGTTTTACAGAGATTTAACGGCCCCAATCTTCATCCGATTTTCACCAAAATTTCACAAAATCTTCTAGGTAGTACGACCTAATCTTAAAAATGTTTTATAAAACAAACTTTTTATCCAGTTTATAATAAGGACGGTAAAAAAATTGAAATAAAAGAAAAAAAATTTTCCTCGTTAACATTTAATGGTCTTGAAGGGTTAACAAGGTTTTTCGAGGAAGGAGGTAAAAAAAGTTTTTTTCGGATGGTTTTTCTTTGATTTTTTGTTGTCAAAAAAATTGACGGTTCTACTTTTTGGAAGTTTAATGAAGGCTTGATTAAAATAATAATATAAATAAATAAACAAGTAAAATAAAATACCTTAATTGGTTATGTAACTGTAGGAGTAGTGAAGAGGATGGAAAAGACAACGGCTTTCGGCACATTGCCATGGCCGGACCCAACTTCAAATGGAGTCGCCTCACTTTAAACTGTGTAGGAATAATTTTTTCCCGAAAATTGCTCCCACTTCAATCCCTCTACATCCCAGGAATTTGTCAAACCAAAAATAATTTCTCAGGGTTATTTTGGCCCTCAACTAAAACCCTTTGTCCAGAAAAACTGTTTTTCCCTCCCGTCTTAATAATTTTTCACTATATTTTTAACTGCTATTTAAACGAAAATGGTATTCAATGACATTATGCAAAAAGGTGGCAAATTTTCCCACGCTCGCGAGCTTTGAAACGCCATCTAAATTACATGACTTGGAATAAAATTAGCAAAGCAACTATTCGATTTTAACGCTATTTTCACACTCTTTCAAACTACTGTGGAAAATCCAGTTAGAAAAGGAATGAATTTTCACGTTCCAAGAAAAAAGTTTAACTAGTTACTTTTAAGGGAGGCTAAGGTAATATAAAAGTGTCTTAGGATACAAGGAGTCCCTTGAGCGCAGTAGAAGCCTCGAGCCTCGAGAGACCTTTCTAAAATCTTTCTTTTAGAGACTCATTTGAATAAAAAAAACCATTTTTTAAAAAAACCTTTTTAAAAATTTCATCTCGTAATTTTCTGATCTCTTTTGTTGGTGGATGTCCAATTCAGGCTCACTCGACGTCACGTACGAGACCTACGGAGATCCAATTGACAATTGGCATTTGACTTTTCAACGTTTTTCCGCTGAGTCGTATATAAAATATATTTTTATTTTTGACTTTAGAAGTAACGAAGGATATTTAACTCCAACCGTTTGAGCTTAATTTATCAAGGGAGTCGAATTCGTTATCAGCCCCTTCATGGCAAAGCCGTTTATCACAACAGAGAAAACATTTCCTTAAAAAACATAATAAAATGTTCCATTTTCAACTTTTAATTAGTATCTACTTAAAATATAAGCCTCTCGATTCGAGCATAATCATGAACATATTTTTTATTTTGATTACGATCACGACAATCGTAACAGTAAAAGAAGAAAATGTGGTGAAAATCGGTCCAAAAGTACAGCCGTAGAGCACTAATAAACGAAACTTTATTCTGGCGGATCCTCGCCATTTTTGCAAAATTCGAGGAAAAGCAAAAGAGAAGTTCTCTAAAAACCGACGGACTGGCGGCCGTCACCACAGATAACCATTGATCGATAAAAAAAATTTTTTTTTAGCGAATGGGTCTCTGAAAGACCTTTTTCCAGAAACCACGAAATGGTTGGTTTTACTTCTCTTTGAGGAAGTTAAAAAATTAAACTCTGTTTTGCTTCTGACAAATCGCTAATTTAAAGGTTTTATATCGTCTAAGTTGTGGTAGGTTTCATTCGAGACTTCTCTTTCCTTCCGAACCATAAAGTTCACGATGACGAAATCTCTGCCTTGGGACTTTACGACAACGGACTGGTTATAAAAAAAAAAAGACGGAAAAAACGATTTCTGAAAGGACTTTAACCACACTCTTGTATCGCTTAGACTTTATTCCTTCATTTACAACAAGAGAATTTTTTTTCTTTCCTTTGACCAAAAATGCTTTTGCTTTTACAAAAAAAATTATCATCCCTTATTAAATTAAATGTTTTAACTTCCTTAAAGAAGTTATTTTTTTTAAACCCAGATTTAAAAATATAATCAGGAAATAAAAAGTTTTTTTTTAAAAAAGGTACTTTTGATAAAACGCGTCAAACTTGATTTAAAGTTTTCTACTAATTGCCAGTCACACGCCAGCCTTCATTGAAAAACTTTAAATTGCGTTTTGACACCCACGGATCAGATGAAAACAAATCATTATGGAAGGAAATTTCTTTACGATTAATCTTTTTTTGCGTTTGTTTTTAAAATTAATTAATTTGGTAAATGAGAAAAATTTCAATTAATCTTCCTACTTTATATTATCCTGCTTAACTAATCTATTAATTTTCTGAAAGGTTCATGTGGACCCGTCGGTGAAAATGTAGGGGAGAAAAAGAGTGTTTTTGTCATATTAAGTCTTTTTTTTTTTGTTCTTTTGTTTCGCAGTAACAAAAGAGCCCTTTGTCCAATAGCTGATAACAAACTAATCCTTTAAGTCCACCTGTGCAATCTCCTGATTACAATGAAATATCGATCGATGGATGAAATATTTAATTGAAAATAATGTAACAGGTGGTCACGTGTTAGTCAACCGGTGGTTGAAAGAAACTAAAAAGGCGACTTTCTTACCTCGAACGCATGAATGAAGATGAAGGAAATCGGCTCTCATGTCTCGGAGCTGTTCGACCCTCATTGCTTCCCCTGGGGCTTCGATCGCCGAAAAAATCCCTGCCCCCAGAAGAAGATATAAGAAGTAGAAGGCGGTAAAACAGAGCAGCCTCACCGAGGAGATGTTCATCTCTGGCCCGCGTTTTTCTCACCCCTTAAGCGCCAATGAGAAGCATTACTAGATTCTAAAGTCTGTATAAAAAGCATGATGAGGAGAAAGGAATTCCCTTTTATTTGAGATTTTAAAACATGTTTTTCCAGAATTTTTCTAAAATCGTTCATAAAATTTTTGTTTTAGGGGTCTTAAATTTTGTAGCACTGCCGTTCGTCGCTAAGCATTTTTGGTCTTACGTTCACAAAATTTTCGTTTTTACACAAAAGACAAATGATCAATGGCCGAGTGTTTTAAAGCAGTAGTCCTTTTCTCATTCGAAGTTACTATCCAGTGATTATGGCGGCAAATTCAGGTCTAAGAAGAAAAAAACCCGCCACATGTTGATCGGCTTAATGAACTACCTTCATAAAGCGAGAAAATTTTCCTTTGGAAACCGTTCTTAACTAAACAAGGCAAAAAATTCAATTTCATGTCTCAAGCAACGTGGAGAAGAACGTTTGTGAGAAAAATTAGGCCCTCTGAGGACCCTCTAGCGCTTAGCCGGCCTTCAGTGGCCAGTGATCAAGGTCCACCCTTCCTGCGGAACTATGTAGAAAGATTTTTTAAAATATTTTATGAGAAGGATTTTGTACACAGCGTACAAATACACATTGCGAATCGAGGTAGCTCTGATTCTGGTATTTTGGCAAAAACCCGGGGCATGGGGGCAAGGGCTATCTTTGGAGCATATTTCCCCTCTTACCCCTAAAAATTGAGGTTTTCAACAAAAAATTTTATTGAAGCAGTTCTGGTTCTCCGCTCTCTTTTAAATGTACACTCTCTAGAGTTTTCAGAAGACGGACTGCCCACCCCCGTTACCCATTTAACCTACCCCTTTACGCAAGCGCCCTCTCCCCTCACAAAACGCACGTCTAACCCCCCAACGGGACCACACTAGTTACGCATCTAACTTCAAACGTATACTTCCTCAGGTAAATTTTTTTTGCTTGCTTTCACCTCATTCGTTTTTTTTTTCTTGAAAAAAATTTACAGTTCTATTTTTTTTAATAAATAAATTTTAAAATTGATACAATTATAATTTATTCCCCTTCGATATAAAATAAAAATTATATAATTACTTAACTAAATTATTTTTTATTTTTAATTAGATATTTATTTAGCGTAAATTAGTGAAAAGTTTTATAACCACGTATTATTATTACTTTTTCTAGCTCATAAAATTGAAATTGAATAAATAATTTATTTTTATATTATCTTATTTTATCTTTTATATAGGTATTTTAATCCTAATGTTTAGAAAATATTTTTCTCGTTGTAAAATTAAGAAATTACTCGTTACTATTTATTAATTACCAAACACGTAAATTGTTTAAATACCTTGTAAAAAAAAATTTTTAATTTAATTTAATTTAATTAATTTAAAAAAAAATTATTAGGGATGAAAAGGTTGGTTGCCGAGGTGACGAGTTGGTATCGATTGTAAACAGGGGTTGCGAATGATGGCCGCTAGATGGCTCTAAGATCCCTCCTATTGATATACGTACTTCTCTATAAATAGGCCTTTCTTTCAGTCTTAAACGTCAAAGTAGACGTCCCATAATTTTTATTTTATTTCTTCTTCTTTTACGATACAAAATATGGGTAAGTTATGTTTTGTTAAAAAAATATTGAAGTTTTAAAGTAGGGGAGAAAGTTTGTGGTTTACGATAGAAAGTGATGGGAGGGGGTATAAATGACTTAATTTATGCGTTAAAGACTTTGGGAGTCTGAGCAAACTTCGGGCCGTTATCGTTGTTTTGATTAGTCGATATGAAGCTCAATTTCCACTAATTACGCCATGTAATCCCCTATTTTCAAAAAACCCAAACATTTTTATAAATTATGTTTTCCTGAAATACCCGAAAGTCGTGCCGAACTATATAACTTGCGCCTTTTTAATAGACGGCCGGATTTCCTGATTTTTTCATCGAAAGGAGAGGGAAATAACAATTTTCAGAGGATAAAAACGTCCCGTATATCGAGAAGGGGTGGGTTTTTAGTTTCCTCTCCGGATGCGGTCATTTATTACATGGATCCCGGAAAATACGGAGTATCACAAAAAAAGCCGAGATCCCCTACCCGGGCCATTGTGGCCTTTAAATCATTTGTGCACTTTTTATAGCCAGAGGTTTTTTTATTTACAAGCCTAAATCAGATTTAAGTTGCTTTTAAATCTTTGAATATTCATGCGGAGCAGTTTGAGTACTAAATAAAAATGTTATGAGAATTTTCTACTTAAAAAATTAATAACACCTTTAATTTTTAAGTTTCGTTTTCCTCATCCGACATCAATCTTGAGCGACATTTATTTTTTTATTTTTGTGTATTTGTTTGGATTCTCTGTGTGTTGGGTTTTTTTTATTGAACGGTCCAAACTGCTGATAAATTATTTTATTGTTGTTGTATTTCGGGTGGGCACAATATCACCTCTTTTCAAGCCATTAAAATAATTTTAAAACAATTATGTTTGAAAAGGAGTGGTGTGTCCACCCGAAATCGATAGCCAACAACAATAAAATAATTTGTAAACAGTTTGGACCGTTCGATCAAAAAAGACAACACACAGACTTTTATTTTTATAGCCACAAAAACTCATCGAGACCTTTAAAAAACAAGGATTCAACAAGTGAACAATTCGGCCATTAGAACGCTATCGGAATTTAGATAGCCAGGAATCAGATAATTTTTTTTTTATTAGCCCACTCTTTGAAAAGAGATCAACAAGTGATATTGTCCCCTGTTCGATTTACGAGTCGGAACACTTTTAAAAAAAATTTATTTTTCGTTTATTGACTCTCTCTTCTATTCCAGGTGAATCTTTTAAAATAGAAGTTTTGTAGGAAAAAGCGCCAGACACATCTGGTCTGAATGAGGACTTTTTAGCTCCAGAGAAAGGACCAATGTTCCAGGCGACTTCTTTTCGTTTAATTTTCCGCCTCAATGTTACAAGAAGTGCCTAATAACTTTCCGACTTGTTTTTCTCTCCCTCCACCAACCTATGTTTATAATTAGGTCTTGCCCAAAAGGGGTGATCCCTGAAATCCATCCATGCTCGGGTTAATTACTAAAGAGCCGGTATTGAACACACGTTCCCCTTTAATCACGCCTTTCCGAGGGGACGACAAAAGGAATTTATAACGAGCCATTAAGTATGCAAAAAGCTGTAACTATATTGGAAAAAAAAATAAACGTCAAAAATTTAAAATTCAACGCATTTTGACGAAATAACTAAACTTTTTATTTGAAAAAGTCCCATCGGGGCTACAGACTTCGGTACATATACCTTCGACTATAAATGGTCAAAGCGTGATCGGCAAGGTTGTTTTTTTTTCTTTCTCCAAAGCTCCCTTCTTTTCTCCGACCTTGATAAATGGGAAAACTGGGATGAGGGAGTAAACAACCCCCGGTGGATACACAGGGAGGGATTTCTGAGAAAACAACCCGAGTGATACTTCTTTATACTTTCCCCTTCAATTAAAATCTTGTTTTTTCTAAATTTTTTTTTTGTCTCGTTCTTATAAGTAAGTTCTTTAAAGAAATAACAAGCAATATATTTGTTCATTTTTATTTATTTATTTTTTAAAATTTGCTCTTTTTAAGTTTTAAAATTTTAAGTTTGCTTTTGTGATTCTTCTCGATTGTAAAACACGAGTTTCTGGCCGAACGAGAAAAACGCCGGAACCTTACCCCCTAATAATCTACATTGTAAGTACTTAATTAAAGGTTTTGGAACAATTTTCTAATTTAAAACGGTGGGAGGGGAGGGGGAAGTGTAGAAACATTCTTGTACGAAGGTTTACGTGACAAAAGCAGTTTTTGACCGGCCCTTATTAGGTTTAAACACGACCTTCCGTGCGCCCTTATCTCTCCACCATCCAATTTTCACTCCCTCTTATAATTTTTTTCGAGATTAATTATTGTCGTACAAGGGTATCTCATGTTGGAAACACATATCGTAAATTTTAAAAGATACGATCAATTTGATTTTTGACATTTTTGTTGCAGACATGGAAGAAAACTGTACAGAATGGCTGGAACTGGGCCCTCCGCCCGATATGATATTAACCCTTCCTCCTCCGCCTCTTCCGAGCTACTTGCAGATAACAATGAACCAGAGTTTCAAACCATGCACGAACTTGTGCGACACAGCTTTGCCCAACAATGGCGGCATTCAATTCATAGAGCTTCCACCGCATGGTAAACCCCTTTTCCTTATGTAAACAATCTAAACTTGAAATATCTCAAATTCTATAGCCCTTTTGTATTCCAAGTATTCCTATTTTCAAGGCACTGGAAATAGTTTACCAGTGGGTTAGTGAGCAAATCTTTTACTCACAATATCCTGCTAAGCATTATGGCGAAAGTCCCTTTTTTGGGACCATACTAAGCGAGAAAAGATAAATAAAAGTTCATTTTGAGCGCGCAAGACCGGTTGTTGCAGAAACATCAAATGCTGGTCCAATTTGTAGTAAATCAAATAGAGAGTCGCAATTTGCGGTAAAATAAGAAGGGTTGGAAAATAAGGTCGGTGGGCGTTTTCTCACGTAGGAAAAACATACGGGGCGTTATTTGTTTAGTTGGGAGGGGTGAACGTTGAAGACGTAAATAAAGCGAAATTGCCTCTTTATGCCGACGTACGCGAAATGGTGAAAAATCGCGCCATTTTTATGAAAGAAAATAACTTTTTGAATCATATGAAATCTCTTATAACCTTCGCAATATTCAATATCCTATAAAATCCTCTTATCATAACAGAAACCCTGAACACCTCGAAGTAACCCCCCCCCCCCCTCGCTTGCGTCATAAAAAAAAGTTTTTGGGGGGACTCCGATGGGGTCTGCTCGCTAAATAGAACCTTGATCACTGACCCACGGTGGCAGTTCTTTTCCGACCAGAACAAGGCATTGCCGTAGTCATAATTACAATTACGATTCAATTATCGTAATTATGTTATTTTTGATTATAATTTTCCAGAAAGCAGTAGTTTTTTACAATTTTTTAACGACATTTTGAGAAAATTGTTTTTCATTTCTTTCTTCTTCCCCTATTTTATGACTTTCGAGAAAATCAAAAATGGCATTGGATGTCACAAGGGAATTGGTTCTTCTGAAACAGTTTTCTGAATATAATTAACCAATATTGGAGGAGGAAATGACTGTGATAACGGGTATCTCACGACGCGTTTCGGCTTAAAAGCCTCGTCAGGTGAGCTATTCCCTCTATTACAATCATTTTTATCTTTTCACTGTGCCCCTATCTCCGAGAGATGTAGTAGATGAATGAAGAATTAAAATGTAAAGTTTTCTGAATGTTCAAATGGTTCTGAAAGTGTTTGGAAAAGCGTCAACGAAGGCCTGAAAAAAGGATAAAAGGGCGATAAAACTAAAAAAAAAAAATAATAATAAAATGTAGGTTAGAATAGAATTATTGTGAAGGACATCCAATAGTGGAGCCTCAGGGGCGGGGTGGGGTGGGATCTATCCTTATGAATTATTTATAAACAACTTTTTTTATCCTTGGAAAAAAGGCTTCTGAAAATATAGGGGCGTGTATAAATTCAACATTATTCAAAACTATTACCTTTTAGTAAACGACCCCTGAATCTGTTAAATTTTAATTTACAAATCAAATTAAAACAGTTTTCGCCATTGTAAAGTTGACAGTTTTCATCTAAAAAAAACGTTTTTATGTCGAAATCCTGCCACCGCGTAGTGTAGTGCAGCCACTGAATTACGAATATCAAAAAATACTTTCTGAAGAAATGCAACAAACAAAGATAATAACGTTTGGAGAGGTAGAACAAAAATGACAGATGATTCTTATGAACTACTACTACACTTACACAATTTATAATTGAGAAAGATAAAATATAAATGTTCTTATTCCGTCTAATTTCGAGGAAGATCTAAAAGGTTTAGAACGGAGTAGAATTTATCGTTCCAGGGAAGCCGTTTCACGCTTCGATTCCCCTAATCTCGATCTGAGAGGATTACAAGGGAACATTGAAAAAGTGACCTTTCTGTCACCCGTCTTCCCTCGGTCCCCCGGTATTTTCTTCGCCTCACAATAAAAAAATTCAAAAAATCATTTTGTTTGAGATTCCTCCTTTTACGTTTTCTTTGCATTGACTTCATAGCGAAGCTTTTTGATTGGATCTGGGCACTGGGGGTGGTTTATGCCATGGCGCTTGTAAAAAAGCTAGGTCGTCAGATTGTTAGCTAAACAGTCGTTGCTATGAAAATATTTGAAGAGATTTTGGCGGAGTTAGACACAACTTTGATCACTGGTCAGAACTTAGTCCCAGTTGATTACCCGCCCGTTTTTACGTGCTTTTCTCCGTTTATAGTATGACCTGTTTTCTAACGATAGTAAAATCATGGTGAATCAAAATTTTTAAAATAAAATAGCTTTTATTTTAACAATGTATTATCCAAGTAAATAAATCCATGGATAAAAAAGAGTCATTATTTTGCGTTTTATTATTTGCAATAAATTTTTTTTTTCCTCGGTGGGGTAAATTGACCAGAAAAAGGTTCACAAATTGGCTTTTTTATGTCGGCTCTAGATTTTTATCAAAGAGAAATATCCTTCCTTTTAAGTCGATGGAACAAAGAAAATAGTGAGTGGTAGAGAGGAAAAAACGGTTAAAAAGGACGGTTTTAAGTGCATATAAAGAAAGAAAATAAAAGTCCCTTTTTTATAATCTTAACATTCACGAACTCTCTCTCTTTTTTTTTTTTTTTTTTTTTTTTTTTTTTTTTTTTTTTTTTTTTTTTTTTTATATATATGTCGGTGTACATTCTCCGTCTTCCATGATTCATACAAAAAAACACAAAAACGCATAAAACAGTTTATTCAGTCTTTAAACGGAGACACGCACAAAAACGCCAAAATGGCTTTGATTTTATACAAAAGGGTAGAACTTCCCCCGGGCGACGCACTTTACAAAAACAAAATATCGATGGTATAAAATGACAAAAAATTCAAGACAGTTTACTCGCGAGCTCTCGAGAACGGAATATTCTTCTCCGTCCTCGAGAGTGTTTTTTTTCAAAACGCACCCCACTCCTCTCCGAAGGGGGTTGGTGAGGGGTAACACCCCTTCGTCTCCTCTACGATTGCGAGCCCGGGGGTTGGTTCAAAGATGAGCTTACTAAAGCTTACCCTATAATAATTAAAATAATTACAAAAATATGTATCACATCCTTCATTCATTACAAAATATGTGAACATCAAAATAATAAAATAAACGTCTTCTTCTTAAGTGTTGATCCTTCATTCATCCGACAGTTGATCCTTCATTCATCCGATACCGACACGGCCAACCTGACGAGGTTGCCGTCCTCGGCAACACCAACTGAAAGACAGAAAAAAACGTAAATAAGGCGCAAAAACAACACTAGCGCCAGTTCAAACACACAGGAATGAACCACCGCAGGCCCAACAAGCCTGAAAAACACGGGCACAACAACCCGACACACCAAGGCACCACAAGCCTTACACACCGAGGCACCACAAGCCCCAAACACACAGGTATAACAACCTGACGCACCAAGGCTCTACAAGCCTATACACACAGGTATAACAACCTGATACACCAAGGCTCCACAAGCCCAAAACACACAGGTATAACAACCTGACACACCAAGGCTCTACAAGCCCAAAATACACAGGTATGACAACCTGACACACGAAGGCTCCACAAGCCTGAAATCCACAGGTATAACAACCTGACCCACGAAGGCTCTACAAGCCTTAAATCCACAGGTATAACAACCTGACTCACGAAGGCTCTACAAGCCTTAAATCCACAGGTATAACAACCTGACTCACGAAGGCTCTACAAGCCTTAAACTCACACAAGCGCACCAATTTAACACCATAGACACGAACGTGAAGCGTCCAGGCCGGCACAACGCTGAGGAACGTCAGTAAAGACCTAGCCCCCTCCGGGCACGGAAAAGCTAAGCCCAGCCACATGCTGGACCGCATCCGGATCACCCAGTGGCCGAACCTCCGAAAAGCTAAGCCCAGAGCGTCCCCTGGGCCGCATCGTGATCGCTCGGTGGCCCCAGTCCCACGTCTCCACGAAAGGCCGCAGCACAGCCATCAGGGCCCGCAAAGCAAAGTCGTCGGCCAAACGACCGCCCCACAGTACCCCTCCAGCGGTGCAAGGAAAAAAAAAAAAAGCCCCCATGATGTTCCTCTATGCCACGAAGCCAAGGCCGCCACTCAACCCAAGGCCGATAAAAGCACAAGAGCGGTCTGCAAAGCCTCGCCTCCCATGACACAATACTAAGCCGACATAGAAGCAGCACGGAAGAGCCACAGGAAAAATCAATGCGCATAAACAAATCCGTCCATCTCACTAAAGCATAAAAATCATTACCTTTGAAACATACCGTGTTAAACTCTGTCGTCTTCCGATCCTGAAGATGCAGAGCTGCCATCATCCAAACACGGAGCTCGCCTGAGGCGATCATGGGAAAATTTAAAAGTACGCCCGTGCCCTTGCCCTAACGACCGCAAAACGTAGCGATCATTAGGCAGCAATTTGAGAACCCGAAACGGTCCCTTATATGCACTGTCTAACTTCGTCTGATTTCGCACCTCGTTTTTCATCAGAACGAGGTCACCCACTGCGAATGGCTTTATCTGGGCCGCGAGCTCTCTTACTTCGGCCAAAGTGATAGGTGAACGATCAATTAAGTCATCATGAACGGATACCATGGCCAATGGCTTGCTCACCCTCCCAAACATAAGCTCCATCGGAGATACCTTGGTCACCCTATGGGGGGTCGAATTAAGTGCTAATTGAATATCTCCCAAGCTAGACTGCCATGATCTGTCAGACTGTTCCGCCACCGCCAACATGTCACGCAACGTCTTCATTAGACGCTCTACCTGGCCATTAGCTCGACTTGCCCCGGTGGCAATAAAGTGGACCTCGATATTAGACGACGCACAAAAGTCTTTGAATTCTTTCGACGCAAAACACCTGCCTTGATCACAAATAATTCTCGTGGGAGGCCCGAAAAGATCCAAAGCAGAGTGAAGAGACCGAACAGCACTAGCCCCGTCAATACGTTTGGTATGTCGAAGTAAACAGTACTTCGTGAACGCGTCAATTAAAACAAACACGTACTCTTTAGCGTCATTCTTACCGCTTAATTTACCCGTCGCATCGATATGCACGGTGTGCCAGGGGATAGCTGTTTTCGGAATTGGATGAAGCTCAATTTGGCGGGGCCCCGAATCAGATTTGGTTGTTTTGCAAATTAGGCAATTCTCAATGTACTTTTTCACGTATTTAGACATTCCTTCGAACCAGTAATATCGATATAAAGTTTCTAGCGTTTTATCCACTCCCAAATGAAATATTGAACTATGAATGTTGTCAACGACGGATCGTCGTAATGAACGAGGGACAATCGGTAACCAATGCGTTTGATTATTTCGTTGGATATTTCTACCTAAAATTCCGGACCGAATTTCATACGTATTACGGACTTCGTCCGCGATAGAGTTTGAATTTAATTTAGCAACTATTTCTTGTAAAAAGGGGTCCTCCTGCTGAGCGGCTAAAAGCCAGTCCGAAGAAACAGTTGTAAAATCGACACGTTTGTCGGCAATACGTTCCGTAAGCGAAACAGGGAGAGAATATTTAGTACGTAATTTTCCAAACGGCCTAAAAGTCTTAGATTCAAAATCGCAGACCTCACAGGGTGTTTCACTCGCGGCGTCCGCCGGGGATTCTTCCGAAATTACGTCTTGGCTCGAAACGGGGTCAACGAAAGGGAGAGGAAACTCGCCCCCTTCAACCTCCCCTACGCTAACCAGAGGCTCCCCGGTCCGACTTGGGCCACTTTCACTTTTCACCCCCTCTACCCCCGAAGGCACAGGGTTCCGGCTAAGACAATCGACGTGTTGCATTTTTTCTGAAGGACGATATTTAATCGTGAAATCGTAGGAAAGCAAAAACGCCCACCATCTTTGAACTCGGGAATTAATTCCTGTTTACTTTGGGTAGCCCGTAAAGACGCGCAATCAGTTACTACAGTAAAATGATGTGCTTGTAAATAATTATTGAAGAATTTAATAGCGTAAACGACTGCTAGAGTTTCCAATTCGTAGGAATGATATCGAGACTCGGGTCCAGTCGTCCGCTTACTAAAATATGACACAACCCGTGGTTTGGAATCAATTACGTTAAACAAAATTCCGGCAAAACCGTGAGAACTCGCGTCAGTGTGTAACTCGATAGGGGCAGAAGGGTCAAAAATCGTCAGAACCGGCTCGCTAGTTAAAATAGCTATAAGCTTTTGGCGAAGTCGTTCGTGTTCTTCAGTCCACGAAATCGGCGAATGCCTCGACTTAGGGTTTTGGGTCAGTTTAAACAAAGGGGCGGCTATTAAAGAAAAGTTCTTGATAAATTGCCTAAAATAAGAAGCTAGACCCAGAAATTGACGCAACGCGTGTACATCGGATGGTGGCGGCATCAAGGTCAAAGCCTCGACTTTTGAGGAATTTGGGAGGATTTCCCCATTTTGAACATGAAACCCGAGATATTGAATTTTATTCACAACAAAAGAACATTTTTCTAATTGCATGGAGAAGCCGGCGGACGAAAGAACATCTAGGACGATATCGAGTCGGCTGAGGGCCTGTTCAATGGTTTCTGCAATTATCAGTACATCGTCCATGTAGCAGACGACAAAATTAAACGCGAGCTCCTTTAGAGCGTTCATGATCGCGCGGCTAAAAACACTCGGCCCATTCCTGACTCCAAACGGCATGGCTAAAAACTCCCATTGACCGTCCGGGGTGACAAACGCGGTTTTGTCTATGGATTCTTTTTCGACTGGAATTTGATGAAACCCACTCGCCATGTCCAAAATTGAAAAAAACTTAGCCCCACGGAGACGCGCAATTTGGTCCGCTATCAAGGGTAAGGGAAATCGGTCAGGGATGGTATTTGAATTTAACATCCGGTAATCTACGGCCATACGGTAACCTCCGGTTTTCTTTTTGACAAGTAAAATTGGGCTAGCGTAACTGGAGGAACTGGGCCTGACGACACCGGCCTCCTCCAGCTCACGTATTCTGGACCGCGCCACCTCCCTTAACTCGGGACATAATTTATATGGGCGTCGATGGACCACTTTGGAGGGGTCAACTAGGGAAATTTTAAATTCCCCCGTGGTAACCCGTCTGGTTGGAATACCATCGACAAAAGAGGGTTTGTGTTTTTTCAAAATCTGAAGGAGTGCGTCTTTTCCCCCGTCTTCGAGGTCAGTGGAAATATTTGAAAACAAGTCACAACATGCCGAAACACGCACATTGGACTCAGGCGAAACAGCTGCAAGGGGTGGCAAGTCTTTCTTATCTAAGGGGGCGACGGAATTTCCCGGACTTCCCCCACTACCAGCATCACCCGTCCTGCACCTGCTAAGAACGCATTTTCTGAAAAAATCGACATCTTAAAACCGGACGTCAATACGTCACACCCAATTATTAAGGAATAAAAAATATCCACGCCATGTACAATATGAAATAAAATAGTGAGGGGAAAGCCATTTATCTCAACTTTTACCAATTTTTGCCATTTGCAAGTGACCACATGTGACCCCAAACCGTTCAAATTGACATTCCGATAAAAATTTTCCCCATTAAATTTTCCAGCACAATTAATTGCCATAAGAGAGCACTCGGACCCCGAGTCAAAATAAAATGGAAACGACTCACCGTTGTGACGAAGGCTCCCTCGGGGTGTCTTGACGAAACCGACTTTTTTCTCATCGGTTTTCCTGTTGTCTCCTTCCTTCCTTAAAGGCGGCTGGCTGCATACGTTCGACTTGTGCCCTCTTTTTCCGCAACAAATAGCGGCATGACTTCAGCCATGCCGAGGGTTGGCCTTGTATTTATTAGGTTCAAAATCAGGCAGACTCACCTCTGCAGTAGGTTGGCGGTGATCTCTCCGAACTCTGTCTCTTAAGAGTCGGTTCTCGAGCAACAGCTCCTCAATGAGTCGCCGATCACTATTGGCGGCGGAGTGGAATCCCACTTCTGATGTCGGTGTACATTCTCCGTCTTCCATGATTCATACAAAAAAACACAAAAACGCATAAAACAGTTTATTCAGTCTTTAAACGGAGACACGCACAAAAACGCCAAAATGGCTTTGATTTTATACAAAAGGGTAGAACTTCCCCCGGGCGACGCACTTTACAAAAACAAAATATCGATGGTATAAAATGACAAAAAATTCAAGACAGTTTACTCGCGAGCTCTCGAGAACGGAATATTCTTCTCCGTCCTCGAGAGTGTTTTTTTTTCAAAACGCACCCCACTCCTCTCCGAAGGGGGTTGGTGAGGGGTAACACCCCTTCGTCTCCTCTACGATTGCGAGCCCGGGGTTGGTTCAAAGATGAGCTTACTAAAGCTTACCCTATAATAATTAAAATAATTACAAAAATATGTATCACATCCTTCATTCATTACAAAATATGTGAACATCAAAATAATAAAATAAACGTCTTCTTCTTAAGTGTTGATCCTTCATTCATCCGACAGTTGATCCTTCATTCATCCGATACCGACATATATAGCCCAATTCAAATTAATCCGGTTTTTTGAATTTTTGAGTGATCTTTATGAGAGAAGTTAACCAATTCTGGCGTCTAATATACAATAGGAAAGGTGCTTAAACTTCTGCCGAGGCGAGAATCTTCTCGTCTTTTGTTTATGGGCGAGAACTTCTGAAACTTTATTAGACCCAAACGTTTATACGAATGGTCCACCGAAGATTTAAAAAATCTACGACCTGGTTAAAAGGAAAAGGTACTCATATTATGTTTAAATAATTAATTTCTCCTAAAATTAATTAAAAACCTTATTAATTAAATAAAAGAGGGGTTTTTCGTTATTAAAGGAGAGTAAGTGCGCCTCAGGGGTAATTAAGGGGAATTGTGCCAAATCAGACTTAACGGCTCCCCCTTGGATAAACGATGCGTTCGCCTTTATTGCTTCTACTCCTTCAAACATTTTAATTGACTTCTATTGCCCTCCAGCGGTTTCCAAGAAAAGCTTAAGCATATTTGAAACACTACCTACCTCATTTTTTGGCCGCTTTGAGTTGAGCATGGTTTCTAAAAGCAAATTTCTCTAATCAGTTTCTGACAGACAGGTAGCCTTGAGAACTCGGGAAACTTGATAAATATTTATGATAAGAGGAGGATTTTGATAAAAAAACTATCTCATGGTTAAGGATGCCTACCTTGCTTTACGGTTTTCTTGTTCACTGGAGAACGGATGGTCGGCTACTGGCTCCTAAGGTACAGAATAAATTTGTCCACTTCTCGTTTTCTCCAAAGAGCCAGGTGCTGCTTAGCACCAAGCTCCGGGCTTTGAGGACTTAAAACCTCCCTCGCAACTTGGAAGGCCCCGAAACTCCCAAGCTCGGATTTGCATCAATTGAAGAAGACCCAAATGTCCCAGTAGTTTCAATACAGAAATTACAAATATATTTTCGTATTTTTAGCTTTAGGTAATAATGAACTTGACGATACATGGCTGGTCATATTAATATCATGCAGTATCGGAGTTTTACTATTAGGATCACTTCTGGCGCTGTTACTTCTTAAATGTCGAGAGTGAGTATTCAAAAGAATTTTTTTTTAAATCTTTCTATATTTTTTTTTCAATTCTGTAGAGAGCGTGCGGGAAAGACGGTTCCGGCGAGAGAAGAGGAGGAGGCGGTGAACGCGAAAAAGGCGTGTGAAGCCGTCATTTATCCAGGCGATTCTCGGGTACTTTGGGCGACGTTGACGCCCAGGGGTACGACTAGGCATGTCGCAGCTGGACATCACCAAAACACATTTGAAAATACGGGATTTACGGAAGAATTCAGGCCGAGGGTTTCCTCCCCTACAAGGATCGAACATCCGAATCTTCCGCCTCTCAATCTCCCCGCTCATCGCACCCTCAGAAGACAACCCCCAAAAACTCCACTTTTATAAATTTCAGAAAAAAAAAAAAAAGAGGCTCTACACTTAAGAATTGTAGGACTACACATCGAAAACGCCGGGGAACTTCTCCCAGCCATATGTAATTCTTCATTTCGGCTTTTCATGTCGTCCCCATCGATTATATCAACCTAGATAGCTCGTTGTTGATCTCGCCTACATTCAATTTGGAATACAAGCTGTCTGTGGCGTCTGCTTCCATGGCAACGCCGCTTGTTTCCGCCCAAAATATTCTACAAGCTATCCAGTTATGTACATCGATGTCTCCTCAGTCGCATTTTGATCAAAATCTCAAATTCAAGTCCTTCTTTATTACAGGGGCATAATTTTTTTCTCCCAATCAAATGTATTTGTTTTTGACTGGCTGTTTTATACAAAAAAATTTCCAAGCCCTTTGGAAGTACAAAAGCTTTTAATGTTGTTTTTGTAGCCAGCCGTCCTAGACACAAAAAAAATTTGTTAAAATGGCCGGCATAATGTTTTTAAACATTAAAATAGATAGTATTTTAAAAGTCAGATATGCTGAAAATTATGGTAGAATTCAGGGAGATAAATTAAAAAAAAAAAAAAAGAGAAATTACTAAAATATCTTCTTCTGTAAAAATATAGTCGATAGCATTGGAGAGGATTCTGTTAACCATCTCTAGTGCTACCAGCCGGTCGAAACCAAAAAAATTCATTCTCTGCCTTCATCGGTCCATGTTGAAATAAGTACTGTGAGCTTTATGCCAGTTGGTTTATGAATTTAAAACAATAATTCCTTACCGCGACTTTCTCTCCAACTTCGGCCCGATGTAGGCATTCTTGATCGCACATTTCGTGCTCACTTACCCCAATCTCCGATCATAATAAAAACTCTGTTTAACACAAAGAAATACGCACAAAAACTTATTTTTTTCCAGCTCTTCGATCAATAGAAACGTATAATTAACGATATTGGATTAGTTCGTTGGTTTAGCTTGTAAATGGAGTTTGGTAAACGTTAGGGAAATTCTTGTATTTACAAAACCCCGAGATATCAGTTCCATCAAATATGTATAGAGCAAACACTTTCTGACACTTTATTTAGTTTATTATTTAAAAAACGCTCAAGTGTTAAACAGTGTTTATATTACTTTTAATAAAAGGTGCAATATTTAAATTTTTTTAAATGAAATTGTGATAAGATAAAGAGATTTTTAGAAATAGCAACGAAATCTACTCATTGGAAGAAAAAAAAAAAAGTTTTTTATTTTTGTTGATTTTATACTAATGTTGAACGGAGGCGAAATTTGTAAATAAGCATTTTTCCTTTGTTTATTGGTGCACAGTTTGTTACCTGACAAGTCAATTTTTGTGTCTTTTTATGGCGTTCCTTTCGCCCCCTCCTCCCTTGATATTTTGTAAATAAAATACTCAACCTCCTATAATTTTCTTTTTGTTTTACAAAAATTTACCTGACTTTGATCTAAATTAGAAAATTTAAAAGGAGCTAGTAACTAGGTACAGTCAATACGGCGTAAGCTTCCACTTGGGCTCAAATTTTTGAAGTAAAAACAAAGGAAACCTTATAAGAGTTATGATCAAGCCTAATGTGTTTAGTCGTAGACTGTGTGTGGACACTCGACAGAAATAGTAGAATCAGGTTATCAATTTATCAACACCTAACACCTACCTACTAGTTATTGTGATACCCTACAATGAATGTTCTTGGGAATAGGGTCTTCCCCGTTGACAGAAACCGATTATTTTTTTATTCGGATTTCTGTTTACTAAATTCTTGAGAAATTTTTTGTGACATAGAACGAGTGGAGATGTCGCAGCGGGAGGATTGATGATGGAGGAAGGGATTTTCTTTAGGTTATACGTTTCACTGATCATTCCGAGCTTTTCGCCGACCCTTTTAGACTTTTTCCGTTATCACAGAGACTTTCCGACATGGGATTTTTCCGGCTAAAAGGATAAGAAGAGGATAAAATTCGGTCAAAAAGGTAGACTTTTTTTATTATTAAAAACTTTAAACATTCAGCTTCAGATATGCTTTCTTTACTGGCCAAAAGTTTAATAATAATTAATAAGTACATATCATCTTTTCATTTTTGGAGGTAAAAAAGGTTTCTAAACGGGAAATTTTTTTGTTCAGTCAATTTTGAATTTAATCAGGAAATTATGAACATAAAAAGAATAGAGAACAGTGAGCCCCCAGTGGGATTGGAACCTGCGACCTTTGGGTTACTAGCCCAACTCTACGAATTGAGAAATAGAAGCCGAGGTGAAAAAGTGCTCTTTGATTTGGATTTACGAGTATATCTTACTTGGTTTCCATGCTACTTCTTTCGCTTTTCTTCTGGATTTTATCACAGTAAAAATAAGATGAAAGTGGGAAAAAAAGTGTTGTGAAAACATTTATGATAAGTATTCATCTCAAAGGGCGCTCAATCACCTCAGCTTTCGCAGCTGAGTTGGTAAGGATTGGGCTAGTTACAGCTTGTACGTATGTTCGAATCCCACTAGGGGCCTAACTTTTTTACTCTTTCCCTCTTTCTAATATACTCTGTTTAATATTTACAATATATAAATTATGAAAGAAAAAATATTTAACGTTGAAGCTTCTCCGTAGTTTATCGCTCGGAAGGCGAGTAGCTACTAAAGAAACGTGCCCATTACTCTACGCCATTCCCAGATGTTACGTAGGTATTTTGCGTTGCTTAAATTAGTAATTAATTTTAATTAAATATTTCCCGAGTAGCTTATATCTGTTTACGGTATAAGTTATGAACGTATTATTTCTGAAAAATGAATAAATTTTAGATAAATAGAACACAGGCACTGTGTTGAACGGGCTAAATACCTATACCAAACCCCTCAAAATATTGTATATGAAATCCACTAATTCGTACCCATGTTTATTATTTTATCAATTTATTAATGATATAGGAATACATATGTACTTTTAGGTAGATTTCTTTTCTTCAAAAATCTACCTATTGTAATGTACCAAGTAGTCGCAGATTCAAAAAATTTTCTATACGTTTTTCGTTTCATACCTCCTGGACCCCAAAACCATCCTCAGTTGAAAAGTTTATATATATATATATATATATATAGCACGATAACTGGAGCAATTTTAATGTGAGGGTGACGATATCCGGTATTTAGAGCTTTTATCTCAATAGCTCGGACGAGTTCGTTAATGGCTGAAATCGGACCAGCGATTCACCTACTTTACTTAGGGCTTAAAAGACAAAATTGGCATTTTCTATTGAAATCCTAGTCCTTTTGCAAAAAAAACTTTAAGACCTCTGCGAGGGCGTGTAAAAAATTAATTAAAGCAGGTTTGGACGAGCCAGGCGCAAAATATTGAACTAGCTAAACTTTAAAAAAAATTTGAATTTATACCGGGAAATTATTAAATATTTATTAATAAAATTATCAGATGTTTTTCAAGGGGCTCAGTGGCGCAATTTTTCTTATATCATCATTTTTATAACATAATTATATATTTTGTGTTTATACATTTTAATTTTAATCATAAAAAGAAATCTACCTTTTAGTCCCTGCTACCGCAGGGTCATTTTTTTTTTTTGGTTACCTCATTTTCGTTGATTATCTCAATAAACCATTTTTAAATTTAGAAATGAAATCCACCTTACCGAATCCGGTCAATCTTACAAACTTTATTTATAAACGATTATATCTGATCTGGACCAAAACTCGACTTTCAGTTCGGAAAACGTAGGCTACTTATAGTAGGTTAAAATTTTTCGCATCGATTAAAAAAAACCGTGGCAACTATTCTCGAACCTCCAGTAATACTCCATTTTCTTTAAATTACTGCTTAAGGGTATGTCAAAGAGAAGAGACGACGGATTCAGTTCATGGTGGTCACGACCTTTTTGAACTCGGGTGGAGGTGCACATTGCCGGTTTTCCGTTTCCCCCCTTCTACACTATTGCCGAGGATGGAATAAAAGTTAAAATGAAAAACGTTTTGGGATCACTAGTAATAAAAATTAGTTTTTTTTTTTTTTTTTTTTTTTAAATCCTGAACGAAAGGAGAGAAAAGAAGGCCGTTGAAAAATAGATTTTAAGATGGTTTTTAATTTAATTTATTGAGAGAAGAAAGTAAATTTTTGAAGTAGATTCTTTTGAGGGAGGGAAGTAGATGGGGATAGGTAGAGGAGATTCAAGGGGGCGGAAGGGGGGGGGGGGCACCTGCCCGCAGTATACCGCGGGCCCTACACTGCAGTAGAGCCATGCGACAACCCCACGAAGCAAGCACCTCATGAAGATCACGACCGACGTGAGAAACTTCGAAATGAAGTTCACGGTCACTCCGTCCCGAAGTCTCGTCCCCACAACAAGAACCTCACTTGTAAGTATCACGTAAAAATTTTAAATCATAAAATTTCATTCAGAAAAGGAATTTCGCACACAAATAATATTAGTTGAAATGGTAATATTCACTTCGCATCTATCTTCTTTAAGTATAATTTCGTAGTTCTAACACCGGATAAGTAATTTTTTATCAATTTTGAGTTGAACATTGTTTCTGATGGTAAATTTTGTGGAGAATCGAATTCCGTTGGTAGTTTAACCCTATTACCAACAGAAAACGCGTAGTTCACGATTTAGCCAACAGGTAATGCATTGATTCCAATGAGAAATTAATCCGTATTTTGGCTCTCCTGAAAACTATTAAAAATGACTTATCCGGTGTTAGAACTAACGCGACGATTTTCTAAATTTCTTAAGTAGGTTCAAATAGGTTTTAAAGACCCAGAAGGGTCAAAATGACCCCAAATGATCATAACTGTGTCATAGGTCAGCCATCCGTCTGTCGTTATTTGTTTATAGGTAAATGTCGAGAGCTAGCCCCCCCCCCCCCCCACCACAGTGGGCAAAACTGAGATACTGCGCTTAAAACTCTCTCAACCGTCTGTCGTTATTTGTTTATAGGTAAATGTCGAGAGCTAGCCCCCCCCCCCCCCACAGTGGGCAAAACTGAGATACTGCGCTTAAAACTCTCTCAACCGTCTGTCGTTATTTGTTTATAGGTAAATGTCGAGAGCTAGCCCCCCCCCCCAGAGTGGGCAAAACTGAGATACTGAGCTTAAAACTCTCTCAACCGTCTGTCGTTATTTGTTTATAGGTAAATGTCGAGAGCTAGCCCCCCCCCCCCCCCCACAGTGGGCAAAACTGAGATACTGCGCTTAAAACTCTCTCAACCGTCTGTCGTTATTTGTTTATAGGTAAATGTCGAGAGCTAGCCCCCCCCCCCCCCCCCCACAGTGGGCAAAACTGAGATACTGCGCTTAAAACTCTCTCAACCGTCTGTCGTTATTTGTTTATAGGTAAATGTCGAGAGCTAGCCCCCCCCCCCCCCACAGTGGGCAAAACTGAGATACTGCGCTTAAAACTCTCTCAACCGTCTGTCGTTATTTGTTTATAGGTAAATGTCGAGAGCTAGCCCCCCCCCCCCCCCCAGAGTGGGCAAAACTGAGATACTGAGCTTAAAACTCTCTCAACCGTCTGTCGTTATTTGTTTATAGGTAAATGTCGAGAGCTAGCCCCCCCCCCCCCCCACAGTGGGCAAAACTGAGATACTGCGCTTAAAACTCTCTCAACCGTCTGTCGTTATTTGTTTATAGGTAAATGTCGAGAGCTAGCCCCCCCCCCCAGAGTGGGCAAAACTGAGATACTGCGCTTAAAACTCTCTCAACCGTCTGTCGTTATTTGTTTATAGGTAAATGTCGAGAGCTAGCCCCCCCCCCCCCCCACAGTGGGCAAAACTGAGATACTGCGCTTAAAACTCTCTCAACCGTCAGGATTAAATGCTAGAAGCTTGAACAGTACGTGTTTTCTAGGATTTTTCTCGCTGAACACGATGGTGAAGTAAGATTTTCAAAAAGTACTCGGGAGAGGGTCAAACAGTCTTTTTAGCCGGATAACAGTCTTTATTGGCCTTTTGGATTTTATAATAGGCTGGGAAAACCAAACATTGTTTTTTCTTCAGCACAGCCCTTATCTTTTCGTACTGACTTCTTGTCAGTCCCACTTCAAAATATGGTGCTAGGGGCCTCCTCCTTGGTTAAAACTGATGGCTCACTCTCTTCCTCATCCGTATTAGTATTTTCAGCCAACAAATTACGAATCGATTCTGCTATCTCCTTCCTCCCTTCGGCTCTCAATTTGCTTTGCAGGGCATGAGCTAACTCCTCATAGAAGTACATATTGCCTAACTCAGCACTTCTGCGTCTTCTAGAGCTCTCGCTCAGGCTGTCGACTTCTTTCCGGGGACGATCCGAACCCAAATTCGAGACTGATGAATCAGATGGAGCAGGAGGATCCCACTCAAAACAGCAATCGTCATTAACAGCAAAAATTCATTGCGTTTAGGAAAGTGTTCCCTTTTCCTGAGGCAATCGGCCAACTTCTTTTTAAAAACATTCATAAACGTTAAAGACATTTCCGTTCTATTGAAGGCAGATACTCATCTTCAATTGAAAATTTTTCCGAAAAAAACTTTAACAGGCAGTAAACTTTTTTATCTGGTGATTTTAATAATACGACCACCAGGTTTACCTTAACACTTGACATAGCTGGACGCTGTCTACCGCACTGTCACTGCTCAGAGATGTAGAGATGACTGATTCAATTGAATTGTTCATTAACTGGCTGAAAGCCACATGAGTGGGAAAAATCCGCTGACGCGGGGCGCAGAGCGATAAGCTTGACCGACCTCGGCAGTCTCATGTTATTCCGATATTTGCTGTCGTAGGCTCAAGGTCTGCACCTATCTGCAGCTAATTCTTTCACAGGCTCATTCTTCAGACTATTGGTGAATATTCGGCACCATTTTCGAAGGTGCGCAACGATGCACAAAGAGGATGCGCTCCTCTAAAGTTGAACTACTATCGAAAAACCGTGCTTTTTGATCCCAACAAAATGAATTTGGTTGCCCGAATTGAAATTAAAACATTTTTTTGTACTTCTGATATGACTATGGAATATGAAAAAAAATTATATCGTTCCAACTGTCAAGCACACGGGCCAGGAATTTTCTTTTTCTAACCGGTTTTTCAAGTAAATTTTCACGATTTTTGTCAGATTTACAGCTCCTGGAGCTGTGATTAGCACCCTAAAAGGCTGAAACTTGAGTAGTGGCCGCTCTAGACACCTATAAATACGTAGATTGTGATGATAGGTTAAATAAAATGTTTGAAAATTTTGAATTATAAGGGGTTTTTACCGATTTTGCCCCACTGTGCCCCCCCCCCCCGATTTTTTAAAATCACAGAGATCTGTCTGTCTGAAGTTACGTGTGATGCGCTGCTGCCATACCCTTGCTCCTATCTTAGCCTAAGTTTTACCAAATTTTCACAGAATCTTCCTTTCGTAGTTATCTTCAAAATTTGCAAAAATGGGGGATTCACGTGTGAATCAAAGAGGGGTGTCTAAAGTTCTTTTTTTCCGGAACAGTTTATGGAATCAAATATTCCATTCGCAATCTTGTTTTTTTTTTATTGTTTCACTTGAATCAAGGTTAGGTATGAAAAATGGGTCATAGAGTCTAATAGACCAAGAATTGGTCTTCAACGATCACATCGACATCTTTGACAACAGACATCGCCAACATTTCCGAAACACCTCACCACACCACACACACCGAAACTAATTACGAGATTGTCAATGTTGCCGGCCTTCCATCGCCATTTCGGAATAGTTTTCCTCACATTTCCACAAAATTTTTCCCACTAATTTCACCAAAACCTGTTGTCTTGGACACCTAGATTTTTAGCTAGGCTAAGCCCTCAATACCGAAACACCAAGCGTTTAAGTATCTCTCAGGAGTCGCCATCGTCCCCGCCCAACAAAATTCCAAACGTTTTCGATGTCTCACAATCGATATTTCCACGAAACAACTGAAAAACTGTCAAATTGTAAAAATAAAGTTTGACATAATTCATCATCTTATTATATACATGACAGGATGGCATGTTCAGCCGTCACTCTCGATCAAAAAAATAATAGGTACATATTTACAAAAATCAAATAAACCTTTTTACTGTAAACATAATAATATCTCTTTTTAGAAATATTTTCATTACTTAAAAAAATAATTTATCAACGTCTAAGATAAAAAAAAATGCAAAGAAAAAAATCCTTTTTTACTTTAAGTAATTCTAAGGTGAAAAATGATCCAGGATTATTTGTCTCCCTCAATAAAAATAATAATAATAATAAAAAATAATAATAAAATAGATGTTTCTAAGTTTAAATTTTACTGTAACTACCAACGTGGGGATAGTTAGGATAATCCCGGAAACCGATCACATTTATTATGAAGTTTCTATCCCATTAAAACTCATAAGATTTATTGTGTTTTTATACGTAATTTTAACATAGTTTTAAAGCCCTTTTTGAATTAACAATAGCTATTAAATAAAATAGACCTGTTATGATTGGTTGGGGGCCTATCTTTATAGATTTTAGTTTTGTGATTTCCATCATAAAAAGGTCATGAATACGCCGGGAATGGCGGTGTCTTCAAAACTTTTACTACAATTGCGGATTGACATGAAAACAATCAATTTTTTTTATTAACAAAAGGTTTTAGACGATTTATTGGTGTTATGTCAAATAACTTTCTCGACTGAACCAAAATAAGGCCTGCGAGATTTTTTTAAATTACAAAGAGAAGTTATTGTGACTTTCCATCAAAAGGTCTTCATACCCCGTAGAGGATAACTATTACAAAGGAATCTATACTATGGTTTCTATGAGATCATGAGGTTGTCTATAGTGCCTGCCGTCCGTCGCATTTTTCCGCAACACTTTCGGTGTTCGGATCGAGATATGTCTGCCGATGTTGATCCGATCTTCACCAAATTTTCTCTAAACAATACTTTTACTTATATTTATATATACTTATATTGTTCCATGTGGCTTGGCTGGGAGAAGCCCCATAACGTTATTTTTATTATTATTGCTTTTTTTTTCAATAGTAAGCATCAATTGCCTTTCGGGTATAACAAATTTTCAAAAATTTTTTTTTTTTTAAATCCAATAAAGTGTTATTAAATGATTCGGAAATAGTGTTCGAATTAAGTTTTTTGGGGTTGGCGTGTTTGTATATCACGTGACGTCACGATTCGCGTTATAATAGAGAAATCATTAAACTTTTTTGTCACAATCTCTGTTTAAGGGTAATCTAGAAATACGACAAGTTTGAGCTAAATGTAACATTTACGGGGGAGAGGGAGGGGATCTATACCTCCGAATTCAGTTAGTTTCCTCTGCTGAATTATTTAAGCTCTTTTTATTGATAATTTTAATAGTCCAATCAGATTAATTTTTTTTTATCTCTCTCAACGTAATAATACGCTTCGTTCTGCACTAATAATAGTTTGGCCTTCCGCCAAACCGTTTTTTGAAGACAAATGTATTTAACGGAGAAATCTCATCTTAACTCTACGACCTTTAAACCAAAAATTTACAGCAAAAAGTGCATTAATTAACAATTAATCAAAAGAATTTATAATCTTTTTTTTCCAATTCTTTTAAAGTTTTTATGAATTCCTTCTGAGAAAACCCTCAGGCTGACTACAGAAGCGATCTCATGACCTCTATGCTAAACTTCAAAAGCATTTTTTCCTCCCTTAAGGCCCAACTCCTTTAGGAATCACTTGATGAGTTGCCGTCAAAACAGTACCCTCGAGAAAGCCCACAAATATTTTATAATTTCAAAACCGTTTTGAAGCCTTAGAATCAGTTTTGAAGATAATAAAATGGGACAGAATCAACTGGTGATTTAGTGGTGGGTAGTAGTCGTATTTTTCCTCTTTTTGAAAAACATCAAGGCCAGTTTATAAATATTTCTTAAGGAACCATTTTCTCGAAGTTTTCTTGAAAATCCTTCCTATTTATGAACCTCCTTTAAAGTGACCTGTTCCTTCAAATGAAAAAAATCCTTCCAATATCATTTTTTCAAAATATGTGGAACTTATTCGTGTAAGCAAATTGAAATTTCTTAGCGCGTGGATGTCCGAACGTGAATTCACACCTCGTTATAATCAAAGTGCGATATCCTGCTTAGCACGCGATCTACGAGTATAAGATTGCCATCGTTGCAAATAGCTTAATAACTACCCTTTTCAATTAAACAAACGTTTTTGAATAATAAACAATAGAATAATTTTTTTAAAAATCAGATTTTTAACTAAAGCACTTAAAAGAATTTCCTGAAAAAGACTCTCGGATACGGGTTCTTAGAATGGGTTTTAGAGACCCTGCCGGGTGATCATGAAAATCAGGAGTTCTCTAAAGTCTAGATTAAAATATTGAGGAAAGTAGGGTTCTTTACTCGATGGTTCCCAAAACGAGATAATTATATCCGATGGTTCCCGGGCTGAAAATTGCAATATACCCGATGGGTCCCGGATGTATTCTGTATGTCACATACTCCATGCCTCCCGGTAAATATCGGGTATAAAATTAAGCATTTCTCATTTTGAAATTATTTTAAGGTATTCCCAGCAAAAAAGTTGATTTTTTTGAAATGATATTATTTGATTTTTAATAAATTAAACTTTAGGTGTATCTTTAATTGTTTTTTCTTTATTGGAACTGCGAATAGCAGCATTAGTGACACATTTAATGGCATTTAGAACGTTTAAAAATTTAAAAATATCAGGATGGTCTCAATAAAATAACCAATTGAACTTGCTGTGGAAACCTTCACAAGCATTCGTTGTACGTGAAACCATTAAGCTCAATTAATTTTTTGCCGAAGCGGCTGACTGTTTCTAATGCCATTTTGAAACTAATAAAATTTAAGAAAATCTGTTCCTAGTTACATCGCTGTTTGTTGTTTTAAAGGAACTTGGTATTAAAATAATGCTCTAATATATCCCTTCATTGATACCTGCGTTACAAAATAAACACGGGATGTCGCTTTACTAGAAGCGGGAGCCATCGGGTATATTTGATTTGACCTACTTAGTCTCCGGGAACCATGGGGTATCCAACAGAAAGTAGACGGAAGCAGCGTAAACAACAGGAATCGCAAACAATAGCCTTGTGCATTGAAGTTGACCTAGCTAGTACAGATTCATGTTAATCTTCTTATACCCAGCTCGGGTAAGGCCGGAAAACTAGGCCAAAAATGCTGCGTGATTGGGTCAGCTCAAGTGAAAAGCTTAAAGAGATGACCTTAATTTGGTGGTATCTTCAATTTTTTATAATGGCTTTTGAAAACATATTCTAGTCAGGTAGATTTCTTTGCTATGTTATTTAAGTTTGTTTATATTGTGGCTTTTGTGGTAAGCGAAAAGTATACTTTAGGTAATGTGGGCAAAACGATATTATACCCCTAACGTACATCCTACCATCAATAACCCTAATGGGTCTCCTTTTCATAAGGGACCCTTTTCCGGTTCGACGACACCCTAAATTTTTAGAAGAAACTTTTTTTATTCGGAACAAGATAAATGTTTTTTATCGTACTCTAAAAAAGCGGTCTATCAATGAAAAAAGATGGCATTGTAAAAATAAACTTAAAGGCTCTCTCGCCTACCGGTTTTAACTGATATTTTTCTATAATTAAACCACCATGGGATTATTTCTCTTCCAAACAGGCAGACCGCCAAAAAGACCATTGAGCCAAAACAAAAATCACTGATCTCACTCTATTATCCTTTTGACTAAATCGACTCAATTTTTTAAACCCCAAAATTTGTGTGATTCTCAATTTTTGAGAGTTCCAGATGAAGGCTTACGCCATATACCTGGTAGTAAAACCACCCTGGTGTGGAAAAAAAAACAACGTTTAAAATATTTACTTTTTAATGTAAAACGAGAAAACTAGGACAAGGATTGCAGAAAAAAATTGGCCCCTCTGTGGGATTCGAACTAAAGACGTGTAGATTACTAGACCAACTCTCGACCAATTAAGGCGAGTTGATAGAGTGCCCTTTGATCTTTATTCTTATCCTACATGTTTTTCGAAACTACTTCTTTCTCTTTTCCTTTCTGAATTGTATTTTAGTAAAACTAGGGAGGGGTGGGTGAGTTTGGAAAGCTAGGATAAGAATGCAGATCAAAGGAGTCCTCTATCACCTGGGGCATCCATAGCTAAGTTAATAGAGTATTGGCCAAGTAACCCAAAGGTCGTAGGTTCGATTCCCACAAGGGGCCTCACTTTTTTTTCTCCCTGCCAACAGCAGAACACTCTACCAACTGAACTATGAAAGCCGATGTGTCTAGTGCCCTTTGATCTTGATTCTTTTTTCCTTATTTCCTTGTGTAATACAATCTCTTAGTTGAAATATAAATAAAAGGGCATTGATGAATGCTGACCAATAAATCTAATTTAAATTTTTATTTCCCAATTGTCAATATGGTCGCCAGATACATGTTTCATTTTAAAGCGTAGATTGTTCTCTTATAATGGCAACTTAAGAACCTTTCTATTTGGTTTAAAAATAAGTTTTTAGGTTTGAATTTTTGACAAAAAATAATCAAATAAAGCGAAATTAGGCAGTGTACGTTGAGGAGAGAAAATAAATAGGAGAAGAGTAAGAAAAAAAATATAAACGAGAAGTGGGGGACGAGGGAAGCTCGTCAGTCGGAACCAAACGGTCAAGGGATGAACATTCTATTCCGTAAAAATTTCAGCGGCGAAGGCGGAGGAGGCGGAGGAAAGGAGAAAATCGGAAAGTCGAGGCCCAAAAAGGAAGACGGGTGCGCTATTGAAACTCAAGAATACGCCGCTTCAAAATTATAACTACCCAAAGGTTTGGACGGGAAACTCTCGGAAAATTTCAAAATTGTGTATTTTGTCCGAACAGCTTGAAAATCTTTTTAACTTGAGCTTCATCGTAAAAAAAAAGAAACTTAACATTTTTTAAAGCTTTTTTTTTTAACGTAGATTAGAATGTCCCGTTTTTTCCCTTTTTTACCTGGAATGATATTTTTCTTTAATCAAATTTAGTTTGTAAATAGTTTGGTTTGTTGGTCGGGACAGAAATCGGAACTGGCGGCATTGGGAAGGTCCCCACTGAGATTTAAAAACAGGTGGGGGTCCTTGTGTTTTCGGGCCAAGATTTTCAGTCGAATTTCACTCATCGAGGGATGAACATTCTTTTTCGTAAAAACTTCAGGTAATTATTTAAAAAACGTCGCAAATAGAAACGGTCCTAAACGTTTGAAAATCGACTAATTTGTTAATCTTAACTTTTTTCCAATATTGCTCCTGTTCTTCAGTTTATAAATAACTTTAACCATATAGGGGGAAGTTTTTTTCCCAAACAAGCGGGGAAAGATCGTGGAGGTTTCATTTAGTGTAGTGTGGGAACACTGCCTTCATTCCAAAGCCTTCTAAATTATAGGTTTTTTTTTCCAAATCGCATAAAGAAAACCTTTTTTGAAATATTTTATTATTTAAAAAAATATAAATTGGTCGATTTTACTACCTACAAATGTTGAAAGTTTGACTGGTAACACAACCAAGTGGAATGTGCTTGGAAACTCAATGTTTTCAAAAATTGTGCTTGTCGCTCCGCCAAGCAAAAATGACCCATAAAAATGATAATTTTGCTGATCAGTTTATTACCGCACAGGCAACCTGTGCCTTCTACAATGGGGTGGAAGCACAATTTTTCTGAACTGTTTCAAGTATTTTCAATGTTGACGTTTTGGATCGTTTTTAAGACGAGCGCGTAATTTAAATAATAACCAAACTTCAGTGAAGGCGGTGGTGGGGGAGGTGGTGGAAAATCACTTGGTAAGTCTAGCGCGAGGCCGAGGAAAGCGAAAATCGGTGCGGGGAGGTCGAGGGGGGCGGCCGCAGTACTCGAAGACCATTATGGATTTCGGACGCATATTTTTTTGTCCCCTCCTCCCGCGATCGAGTCGGACGATTTCAACTCGAGCCCTATTTCGGGTGGTTTGACGTCCAGAAGGTCCTCAAGTTCCGCCCAGCAATTCAAACTCAATCTTCAACAATGGCGCAAACCTTCTTGCTCTATCTTCGGTGACCCAGAGGTAAAAAATTATATTTTAAACAACTGCGTTTTATTTTGACACTTATTAACACCCTAAACAAACAAAAATAATGCTGAGCTAAAAATCCTTTATAGATTCATTTTTGGCACAAGATCAACACTCGTCTTTACACACGTGTACAAGCACGTGTCATCTTGGGACCCCCTTCGACTTTAAAAAACCACTTATTCAAAACATCAAATTGATCAAAATGGCCTCCAGTTTAGTCCCAGAGACAAAAAAAAAATTGACCTCGAATGGCGGCCTTCAGTGACAAAATATTTTACCTTTTCTCCCCTAAAAATGCGTTTCGAACTGGATTTCGCTGGTTAAAAATATTTTAAAAGACGACATTAATTATTGGCTGGAGTAGGGCCCGAGCATAGAAATATCACCCTACGAGGTCTGGAAGATCCTTACCCAAAAACGGTGGTTTCGAGCTGGGACCGAGTTGTATAAGACCTCTTCCGACCCAGTTAGAGCAATCAATCGTTAAATTTAAGTTACTCTTATCACCGGACCCAGCTCGGATAAGGCCCCAAAAACCCGACAAGAGAGGGTAAAACAATAACTTCTTTAACCCTTTCGAGACGCGTCTGACGCCGGGTTCTCTGCGCTACTGGCGTAGCACTTTTCCCCTCTCTTTGGCCTTCACTTCTCCCCGACCGCTCCCAGCGCCCAGCAAAGCACAGAAAGCGACGAGAGATGCGATGCGATCATCACGTAGTTCATTTCTTCCCCAACAGATTACCAGTTTTTGAATGTCGCTAGCGCCATGGGTAGCGAAGGTATTAAATTTTTTTTAGAGAGGCTTCCCGCTGGCGCCGCTGGGCAACTCAAGTCGCCTGCAGTCTCGAAAGGGTTAAAGAAGTTAATAGTTCCGATATTCAGTTTTCGAGGAAAGTTAAAATTGGACATTGAAAACTTCCACCTGTTTGAATATTTAGTAAGGAACTCCTCTTTCGTCTGATTAAATTGCGTCTCGAGGAAATAAAGGAGTCGAAACGTTCAAAGAAGAGCTAACAATTTGCTTTTTATTGTTTCTTTTTAAAGGGCCGTTTTTAAAAATTGAAACTGTTTTCACCCAAAACGATTCTGAGGGTAAATCCAACGTGCATTTCCTTTTTTCCCCCTATATTTTGCCCCAGAAGCTCACTTTCTGGAAAAATTATTGTTTTACCCTCCTCGTCCCACGGTCAAGACAAGCATCCCTCTGCCAAAAAATAAATAATGATATCAAAAAAATAATAATAAAGAAAATCTTAAATTATATTTCCTTATCCCTAAAACTTTACCCTCCTTTTATTTGAAGGAATAAATCACTTCAAGGGAGGCTCATAAATACGAAATAATTTCAAGGAAGGATTTTCTAAGAAACCTTGAGAAAAGGTCTCCTTAAGGAATGTTTATAAATACGGGCCTTAGAATTAAAACCAAATGGCGGATGTTTTTTTTTTTCTTCTTTCTTTATGTCAACCACCAAGAAAATGGGTTGGATGCAATAGTGAGCTCTCTGTACCCCGTCGTTACCTTGATGTGAACCAATTACCAACTGTTCCTTCGAGAAAACAATGGGACCCCTTGAAACTCCTCAGGATCCATCCATTAGGAATGATTGATTCAAATTACCCCATTTTGAAAAGGAAGCCAACAATGGCGATTATTCGTGACTTAAAAAGGTTTTTGTGAATAAAATGAATATTACGAATGGAAATGGTTAGCCCCATGCGGTCAAGGCTGCTGGTCGCGGACGTAAATCACAATTGGTAAATTTGATTTTGGATATCCATGATGAAATTGCTATAGTTTTCATCCCTAAACAAATAGATATCGGATGATTCGAGAGAGGAACGGAATCAAAATTTAGAAGAGCTTATTCTTCTTGGTCTTATGTTTTATGTTAGGGGAGGATTAGGGTTGCGTTAATTTTAGAGCGAGTTGTATTTCGCTTATTTAACATATTTATTCAAGTTGTGATGCTCCTAATCTCACCCTGTCCCTCTGGTATCCCGCCTTTTTCCACCATGATTTAAAGTACTAGTCTGGAGCTGGAGAACTTCCTTAAAGAGAAGGAACAATACAGGAGGGAAAGTATAAGGAGGGGAAGGATAAATTAAAGTATTTAAATTATTTTTTAATGATATTGAAATACATATTAGAAAAAAAAATTTTTTTTCAAAAAATTTCTAAGTTTTTTTTATTTTTCCACGTTTTTTTTTTATTATTTTATTTTATTTTTTTTTTTTTTTTTTTGCGAAAATATTTGAAGATTAATTTGATTTATTCTTTTAGTTATAAAAATAAAATAAAAAAAAAAACAAAAAAAAAACAAGAAAACAAAAAAG
>JACGAQ010001942.1:0-48968 GCA_014119065.1 Orius insidiosus
TTGTTTTTTATTTATTTTATTTTTTTAATTTTTTAAAATAGTGATTTTCAGCTTTTGATGATTTCAGATCTCTCTCTCTCTCTTTTTTATTTATTTATTTTTTAAACTGGGATATTCTGCAATATTTTAGTTATTAATTTTAGCTTTATTAAATTTTTCATAACGGTTGAACCTTTTTTGAATAATTTCCATCTCGAGGGCCCATGCTTGTTTGATTTGATAAATCAATTTTGTGTAGTAGGTACGGTTAATTTTTGTATCTAGGAACGCGCTAGCGTTCGACCCCGCCGAGCAAAACCCGATCGAAAGCGGAAAAAGTACGAACGGTACCAACTTCACGTCACGATTTGCGTTTTTCGGGTATCTGGATCTCAGCACCCTGTGTACCGATCGACTTCAAATTTTATACAGGTTTTCTCTGATTCAATATGAGTAAATTCTGTAAATTTTAAGTCGATCGGTGTACAGGGTGCCGAGATATACAACTTGAAGTGTTGTTGTGTTGTTGTTGTTGTTTCTTCTTCTTCTTCTTCTGTCTTCTTCCGTTCAGTTAACCAGGGCTACAGCCTCTCCTAGTGCACCAATTGAAATTTTGCAAATTTTCCTTTCAATTTGAGCCAGTGCTTTTTCAAAGATTTAACCAATTATCTCTACCCAAAAAAAATTTAGAAATAAAAACTGAAATTTTAGGTAATTTTCCCCATTTTGACGGGCCTACAGCCTTGGAAACTGGACCAATCGACTTGAAATTTTGCACAGATCTTCCTTTTAACTTTCACCAATGCCTTTCGAAAAATTTACTCATTATCCGACCCCCCCCCCCCCCCCAAAAAAAAAAGTTAGAACAAATTGAAATTTTAGAGTACGTTTTGCCGCACTAAAGATCCTGGAAAACTAAACTTAGCTCCCGTGCTCCCGTTTTCAGAGCTCCCCTTGGTGGCGTCGCGAAATGCTTTTTATCAGGGAGAACAAGGTAACATAGCATCAAAATCATTAATCACTTTATTAATATATTCATACCGAAATAAATGTTGAGGGTAATTTATAAATGTTCGACTGATCACTTAAGAAAAAGTAGTAGTTGTTCGCAACGGAGATAATAGTTCGATAACATAGCTACTAACTAATCAGTAGCCACTCAATTAATTATTGCACATCTGTAAACAAGCATTTTGCGACGCCGCCAACCAGTTCAAGTGGCTCCGAAGTTGCACAAGTAACACAATTTTATCTTTAGAATTTTTTTTAATTATTAAGGTTATTAAAAACGAAAGTCTTAGCCCAGTCAGACCACACTTCAGAACAGAGGTGAATAGCCCGAATTTCTCCCTACTATCGAATTTTTGTTTTTTTGAAGTATCAAGGTAAAAAAAATTAAGTCTTAGCCCAGCAAGGCCACGTCGAACGCGCGAGAACACCCAAGATTTCTCAATACTATATTTTTACGAAAATCATCATTATTATTACTCCTGATTAAATGGAGTTTTTGATGAAATCGGAAAAGGAAAATAGGACAAATAGGACGGCTGAAGCACATTAAACAAAACAATTTCTTAATTAATGCGCAGTATTTTCAACTATGAAACAAAGACTCTTTAAAACTAGTAAAAATCGGATAAAATTTGCGGCTGTGAAGTATTCCGAAAAAACTGGCAACCGCCGGCCGGACTTTTCACCGCAGACAACCTCGTTATTACTAGTCAAAAGATTACTTATCAGTCTTTTGCTGGGTCTGGAAGAGTCTTTCCATGGAGGGTTTCACAATAACTTATTGAGAAAGCTTAAAAAAGTTTTCTTGGATCTAGTCAGCCCGCTATTCAGATTTAAGCTCTTGATCCTTCGAAGAAGGGCAGGGGTCGAAGGCCTTTACACTCAAAAAGGGCCCTTGCCTATTAAATTGTGTATATAAATAATTTTATTTCAAGAATTATATTATTCTGGTAAAAAAATAAAATACGAACGAATTAATCAAAATAAATTAAAGAAACAGGTAAATTTTTCAAGGTCAATTAGCTCATGCAAGGCCATTGTTCGCGGATCCTTTTCTACATTGAAGGCTCTTTTTCTTATAAAAAACAGGGTGGGCTCATTTTTTGTAATAATTTTTAAGTTGTCATTGAAGTCAAATCAACTGGAAATTTTGCGTAGATTACGAATCTGAATACAAATATAAGTTCCCATTTGAAATAATGTTCGATCTATTTTGGGCACGAATTTTTAACTACACCAATCAATTCTTTGATTAAATTTAAGGTTAACGTTTAACGTTTTTTATAGCTTTTTTACACTCTCCTTGATTCATATATTTCCGATCACCGGTTATCTATTTTGTGAAATTGATTGGTAGTAGCTAAGTAATTACTCCGCTCTGTGAAGTGGCCTCTGGTTATAAAGTGAAACGTAATATGATTTGGGATAAATTAGTAAAGGAGAGGATGCGGAAAATCAAATTTTCCTTCAATATTTAAATAATAATATTTATTTAATTTACTAATTATATTTATAATCTAATGTGTTGTTTATTTGAGAAAAGGAGCTTGCTGGTTGTTTGCCGTCTAAATAATTGCCGAAAGCCTATTTCAGGCTCAAGTATTTTCGTTTTAAATCTTTCTTTAATGATCCTTTTAAAAATGAGGATTCTTGAGTTTTCTTAAAAGGCTTTTTGCAGTAATATCAAGTTTTTCTTTCATTCGCCCTTCACTCTTTTCTTTGAGTCTCCGACATCAGTCGTTTTGAGCAGTCAAAACGTCCCATTTCGTAGTTTATCTCCATTTTGTTTAAAATTGTATTTCTTTCATTTTTCAGACGTGATGCGTAAAAAAGATGTTCGACCTTCAGAAATTATGTCCAATTTTTTTTCCGACTCTGATGTTGACCTGAAAAAATTAGACGGAGATAGTGATAGGTACGGTTTAAATTGAAGTATTCATAAATTTTAAAATTTTTATTACAGCGACAATGAAAAGAAAGCGATTTCTTCGGATGACGATGAGCTGAATAAAGATATCGAAAACCTTCATATTTCATGTTCAAGTATAAACTGTTTTTTTTAAAATTTATTTCTTTTTCCTTGTGTTAATCTTTTGCAATGACATATTGATAATTTTTAGATGAAAGTGATTGTGAAGGAAATGATGAAGACTTCGTACGGAAGGGTCTTGTCAGCGAAAAGGAAGCAAGGAGGGAAAAACGAACGGAGGAGATAAAACCATATTCTGTATGTATTATAGAAATTTTGTAAGAATTTGACGTTTTTTAAGGTACGGAAATAAATATAACATCGGGTGGAAATACCTTGGATTTCGCACTTAATATTCCTTTTGATGACTCGGTGAGTGCGAAAAAAACCCTTACTATTGACATTTTTCTCCGTTTTTCGGCCCCTGTTTTTTTATTTTAGTTTTAAAATTTTGGACGGTTAACCCAATTTACCAAGGTTACGAGGAATTTTTCTTTAATTTTAATTCCTCTCCCCTTTATAATATTTTCTTTTTTTATCGCCCATCAATTAATTTTTAAAATTTATTTTCTTCTGCTCATTTTCTGACTTTTTTTCCTCCCTGTTCAGGAGCCAACCCTTTTTATTTATTTATTTTACCGGAATAAATCCGCTTTGTCCCCTTTACTTTATTGCCCTTTTATTTCAATTTAATTTAATTTTAAAATTTTTTTCAGGATTCGAATAGGCCTATTCCTGTTGTAGAGCATGATGACTCGATTCATTTTGCACGTGAAGATTTTTTGCGTCTTAATGAGATTTATGAAAAGTATTGCTCAAGTGATGGAGATGGCTTACCTTCCTTTTCACCTCTTTCAACTTGGTCGAGTGATACTTTAAGTTATAAATGTTGTGAAAACGACCCAAGATCAGAATGTTTTCATCGTGAGGATGCAGAATCAGGTTACGCTAGCAATTCGCCATGTCCGTCAGTCAGCTCGCCCAATTCGAGCTCGCCCCCCGATTCTAGATTACTACAAACTAATCCGCCAGAACTCAAAAGTTTCTTCCATCCTGAAAACCGCTCTCATACATTTTGTTCTACAAAGTCTCCTTTTTATACCAAAGAACTCACTCACTTCTCAGCCAGTGAAAAACCTCCCATCAACAGCCTATGTGTTGATTTAACGTTATCTTCCAACAACGGAATTCCAAAAGAAAAACAAAATTTATTACAGGATAAATACAGAGATAGGTCGAAAAATTTACAACCTGTGACCCAAATGATAGTCAATGATTCTGATAAAGTCAAACCTGCCTGTGAAAGATTACAGAATAAACTTAAAAAGGAAAAAGTTGAAATACATTGGCTCAGAGTGGCAAATGAAAAACCTCATGAGTTTTTGTCCATCAGCAATGATAAAACGTAAGTCAACTTTCATATTTTTTTTTTCTCATTTATCCCTTTTGAATTCCAGGAAGCTTATGAATGAATTGATGTGTAAAGAAGTCCCCAGAGACTTCAATGAGATTATATGTTCGAACACAAAGGTGCAAACGGCATTTAGATAGTATCCCTAATATAAAATATAGAGATCAAAAGGACCGTAATGCTTTGCTAATTGCAGCCCTTTTTCATCCCCAACGTCCTTTTATCGCTCGACTCATCGCTGACGCCTACATTGAATTGGATACATCACCAGACGAGGTAAGTTTAATTTTTAATTTTTTATTTTATCTACCTTTTTTTAAGTCATTCGCTCTTAGTAATACAATACTTCACATTTTGGCTGCGGGAGGTGACAGTTATGCAGAAGTCTTGGCTGAGTTACTTCATGTCGTCATGAAAAACGGCCAGAAAGCTTTCAACGTGAATTCAATAAATAATGAGTCGCAAACACCTTACATGTTGCTGCTAAAACGCATAAGCCACCTAATACTTCAACATTTGTCATCAGCAAGCTTCTAATCAAACACGGAGCCGATTTATCCATACAGGTTTGCCAGTAGTTCTTCAAATACAATAAATTTTTATTTTTTTTAGGATAAGGATGGATCTACACCTCTTCATCTTGCCATTTCGACACATTGTGATCCAAATTTTATCAAGAATTTACTTGAAAATCCATGGGCCAGGGATTCATTGAATTTAAAAGATTCAATGAGCAATACTCCTTTACATCTCGCTGCTAGTCGCAATGATATCACTTTAGAAAACAAAAACAGGTTAGGAAATTTAACATTTTTCAATTCCCTAAGATTCTCATGTCCTTTTTTTAGGTTATCAACCATTTGATCACAAGCAATTCCAACAAACTCATAACAGTTCAGGAAAACTCCCTTTGGCGCTAGTTGTTTCTCCACGGAGAGAAGTACTTTTTTTTTCTTAAAATTGTTACTTTCATACTATCTACCTTCATATTTTTTTTATTCCCTAAGTTTCTGGTATGTTTATAAATTAATATTTTTTTTTTTGCTTCAGGAAATCCGTAAAATTTTGCAGAACAGAGGGAAGTAAGCTTCAGTATCTTATCTTAAAAAAAAAGATAACTCCAGAATTCCAATAAGACCTACCCGATTTCGTTTTGAAAATTTATATTTAAAACACTTTGAAGAAAAGTAAAGATTAAGAGTTAATTTGGGGTTAGATCGTCTTTCTTATCTAAGGTTAACATTGTTCTTCAGTCTTTTAATTGAATTGACAAAACAAAAAAGGATAAGTTTGCTTATTACTTAATGTTTCGTAGCTTTTAAATGTTTTGTGAAAAAAAAATTCTATGTCAGTTGGTTTTTATGTATGTTTTCAGCAATTAAGCAAGTTTTTGTTTTTAAATGAGCTCTAAAGTTTATTTTTCTTCTCTTCTTTAAAACGTTGAATTGAAAACTACTTAAAATATTTTTAAATGTATGGCCTAAATATTAAGCTTTAGATTCTTTCTGTGATGGTTAGTATTTTAATTATAAATTTTAAATAAAAACTTCCGTTGCTACTACATATGCTCAAATAGAGACTAAATGTGAATGAAAAGGACCAATTTGTTAATGGAAAAAGAAAAAGAAAAAAAAAAAAATCTGTTATGTAATGGAACCAAATATACTGTTTACCATTTAGAGTTTATATTTTCTTTGTTGTATTAATGGGATTTTTGTAGAATTTTATTCAATGTTAAATGTATTGCTCAATTTTTATGTGTTAACATAGTCAAGAATTATTTTTTTAAAATCACCTCGGCTTTTCTAACATTTGGGCCATTTTCTCAACAAAATATTTACACAATTTAAAACAAAACTTAAAAAAAAGTGATATCATTTGAAAAGCCCAAGGTGATTAAATGAGGAAACTTAGTTTTAAAATTCTTGCAGAACCAATTTTTAAAGGTCCTTTATTAATAACCAAGCAAGAATTTAGATTACAAATTTTTTAAATGTTAAGCTTTATATGTGTTTGAAAATATGTATTGACTTATATTTTTCTGTAAAGATGAATATATTTTTAATTGTTGATTAATGTTTAAAGTCGTTTTTGAGTGAACCCAATAATTGGAAGGACTTTTCTTAATTCTTTTTCCCCCTTAATCTACTACAAATATGAGGTCTGGGGTCTGTCTGGAAAGTTCCATTATAAATTTCTAGGTAGCGCAGAAGGCAATTGGGGCATAGGCCAAAGGCTTAATTAGATTTGCCATAGAGTACGTAGAATTGAGTTAAACTTGCCTTCTGCCAGACTTTTTTTGCGGAAAGTATATTAGCAATGTAAGCAATGCACATATTATTGTTATGAGAAGGATGTAAAATGACGTCTTTAACATCTTATATACATATGGTTTTGTAACTACCCAACTCAGCTGGTCATCAGCTTAAACAAAGATTCCATGGCTATGTTTTTCTAAGGAGGTTAGGAAAAAAAATAAAAGTTTGAGAAAAGTTCCATCTGAGTATGAACCAGTTATGGGTTTTTTGCTCATCGGTGTCGTTCACCATTTAGTAGGGTATAGTTGTTATCTGTGAAATACCTGTGTTAAAATTTTAAAATTATGCTGTTTAAAAATGAAATTTTATTTGTGTAAAATATACCTACCTCTTTCTGAAGAAAAAAAAAAAAACCTTTTTCCCCCCATTGAATCTTTAGATTCTTTGAGAGGACTTAAGAACCTAGAAAATAAAACAAAACTTAAGAAAGACATCTCCACTATGTAAAAAAAAACCTTAACATTTTCAAGAGTGTTTCAGAAAACCCCATGTAAAGATACTGATTTTTTCTCCGAAACAGTGATACACTGGGAAGTGGGAAGTTACTGGGGGGGGGGGTAAGCAAAATTTGGGTGATAAGGGGCCAATGGCGTTAGCGCGAGTCCTTTTTTTAAATTTAATTTTTATAATGCTATAAAAATTTTGTTTAAAAAAAAGGCATACCTATAACAAAATCAGGGTCTCTTTGGAAATAGAAGCGCTTGACCGCTTGATCAACATGACCGTCATGTCTTGCGGGCTTAGTATGACAAAAGAAAATTTGAGGAGAGATGAAGCGCCATTGCTCCCGTTTTCAAGCTCCCCTTGGCGACGTCGCTAAATCTTGTTAGATATATATAATATGATGTTAGATATAATATATTAATCAGTGATTACTGATGAGTTAGATGAATATGTATCGATTACTCTGAAATCCTTAAAATTTCGGAAAAAATGCTTGTCTACAGGCTTAGAGCTTCCTCCCTCAGTATTCTAACATTTAAAAAAAAATTCAATTTCAACCATCGGATGTACGCGTAGAACTTAGTAGGCAGTGTAGTACCTAGTTTTATATTGGTTTCAATAGAATACTTACACATATTTTCAACCTCACTTTTTCTGCAAACTACCTTTTTTTAAAAATTTTTTAGTTTTTTTTTCCTTTTTTTATTTTTTTTCTTAAGTAGGGAAGGGGTGGTAAGTATTTTCCTTCTCTTAGGGGGGGGGGGGGGCAGGCTTCAAAAAGGTTGAGTAACACTGATATAGAGGGAGCTACAACTAGGGATTGCAATCCCGTGATCCCGGGATCCCGGATTTTTTTGATCCCGAAAGCACTTGGGATCGGGATTTTAAAATCCCGGGATTTTCGGGATTTGAAAATTTATTTTTCATTGACAGGTCAACAGGTGCAGATAAAACCAATATTTCTTATTTTTCTATGACAGGTCTAATATTAATTTCACGGTTTATAATCTAGCGAGTTTGACAGGTCGCGATCATACGAGTGCAGAAAACCCCATAATTAATCTTATTTTTATGTGACAGGTCTAATTAATTTAGACGAAAAAAATCGTTAGTTTACAAACATGCACAAACAAGCCCTTTCCCCTCCTTATTATTTTAATATATAAGTTTTATTGCTGTATTGATTTTGTTGAAGAACGAATTACAAAAGTTTAGCGCTGAAGCTGAGATTTCGACGGAAAAATCAAGCTTTCATACAATGGATAACAAAATAAAGCAAGAAATGGCTCATTTTGAGTCATCTGGGGAAAGAGGGCGATATCTGGAAGCTCTACATCAAAATTTAATGGGTTTGCCCCCTACGAGTGTAGAGTCAGAAAGGGCGTTTTCTGCTGCAGGATATTTATGCAAATCTGTTAGGTCCAGATTAGGAGACGAAACAATAAACGCTTTAAGTTTTTTGAGAAGTCATTTTCAAAATAATAATATTTAGAATATTTGTAAATACCAACAACTACATAGTTTATAACTTATAATAAATAACATTTTCTATTGCTAACTGGTTTTAGACTTTTTTTTCAAATCCCAAATTCAATCCCGAAAATCGCGGGATCCCGGGATTTTTTATTCCGGATCTCGAAATTTCGGGATCAAAATTTAATCCCGGGATTGCAATCCCTAGCTACAACTGCTTTTTGAGATAAATGAAATGTTGGCAAGATTGGAAGGAGCAACTACTTACAAGGGGGTGAGTCCAAGCTTCAGAATCTCAATTGTCAATTTTTCCAGTTTTTTCCGATTATGTTGGCTACTGTCACTGTTCATTCAGAGTTTTTAGTATATTGGGGGGAGAAATAATGGACAAGAAGGATAGTCATCACCTTTTTTGGGTCGTACTCTGGATAGGGGTTGAAAAACACGGGTTGCCAACCTCGAAAAAAGGGTGATTCCAAAACCAAACGAAAAGTCTTGTACTCAAAAGTCGCTCGAAAAAGTACATGAATTCATTACTAGAGCTCACTAGTAGTACCATTTCCAACTTTTTTTATTTTATGCTCGAAGTTGCTAGTGATTTAAAAAAAAATCTTAGAAAGTGAAGACTTAATTTAACAATGAATTAATTCAACTAAGAATATAACCATAATAGAAGCTTTGATGAAATTCTTGTTATTGGTAGGTTGTGGAGGCAATTATAAAGCATAATGGGTTTATGCTTCGTTGGTAATTGAACCTCCTGTAATTAAAAGGCAAAAACGAGGCCTAAATTGTTGTTATGATTTTTAAAAAGTTTCCGTGATGTAATGAAATAATTTTTTTTTTTCTGAATTATAAACTATCATCGCGGAAATCGATTATGCACGGCGTATCTAATGTCGCATGATAATCTCTTGATTTTGTTAATTTCAGTGTACAAATTCTTACTCGGACTGATAAGACATTTCGCACTCATCAGGCTTCAAGTGCAGACTTCTTATCAGTTACGTAATGTTGCTGACGGGACATGAATTTAGATTAAAAAAAGAGCGCTTTTTTTGGGAGGGGCTCTTAAACGGCCTCACTTCTCAGCGAGTGAAAAACCTCCCATCAACAGCCTATGTGTTGATTTAACGTTATCTTCCAACAACGGAATTCCAAAAGAAAAACAAAATTTATTACAGGATAAATACAGAGATAGGTCGAAAAATTTACAACCTGTGACCCAAATGATAGTCAATGATTCTGATAAAGTCAAACCTGCCTGTGAAAGATTACAGAATAAACTTAAAAGGGAAAAAGTTCAAATACATTGGCTCAGAGTGGCAAATGAAAAACCTCATGAGTTTTTGTCCATCAGCAATGATAAAACGTAAGTCAACTTTCATATTTTTTTTTTTTCTCATTTATCCCTTTTGAATTCCAGGAAGCTTATGAATGAATTGATGTGTAAAGAAGTCCCCAGAGACTTCAATGAGATTATATATGTTCGAACACTAAGGTGCAAACGGCATTTAGATAGTATCCCTAATATAAAATATAGAGATCAAAAGGACCGTAATGCTTTGCTAATTGCAGCCCTTTTTCATCCCCAACGTCCTTTTATCGCTCGACTCATCGCTGACGCCTACATTGAATTGGATACATCACCAGACGAGGTAAGTTTAATTTTTAATTTTTAATTTTATCTAAAATCTTTCTTTTAAGTCATTCGCTCTTAGTAATACAATACTTCACATTTTGGCTGCGGGAGGTGACAGTTATGCAGAAGTCTTGGCTGAGTTACTTCATGTCGTCATGAAAAACGGCCAGAAAGCTTTCAACGTGAATTCAATAAATAATGAGTCGCAAACACCTTTACATGTTGCTGCTAAAACGCATAAGCCACCTAATACTTCAACATTTGTCATCAGCAAGCTTCTAATCAAACACGGAGCCGATTTATCCATACAGGTTTGCCAGTAGTTTTTCAAATACAATAAATTTTTATTTTTTTAGGATAAGGATGGATCTACACCTCTTCATCTTGCCATTTCGACACATTGTGATCCAAATTTTATCAAGAATTTACTTGAAAATCCATGGGCCAGGGATTCATTGAATTTAAAAGATTCAATGAGCAATACTCCTTTACATCTCGCTGCTAGTCGCAATGATATCACTTTAGAAAAACAAAAACAGGTTAGGAAATTTAACATTTTTCAATTCCCTAAGATTCTCATGTTCTTCTTTTTAGGTTATCAACCATTTGATCACAAGCAATTCACAACAAACTCATAACAGTTCAGGAAAGCTCCCTTTGGCGCTAGTTGTTTCTCCACGGAGAGAAGTACTTTTTTTTCTTAAAATTGTTACTTTCATACTATCTACCTTCATATTTTTTTTATTCCCTAAGTTTCTGGTATGTTTATAAATTAATATTTTTTTTTTTGCTTCAGGAAATCCGTAAAATTTTGCAGAACAGAGGGAAGTAAGCTTCAGTATCTTATCTTAAAAAAAAGATAACTCCAGAATTCCAATAAGACCTACTCGATTTCGTTTTGAAAATTTATATTTAAAACACTTTGAAGAAAAGTAAAGATTAAAAGTTAATTTGGGGTTAGATCGTCTTTCTTATCTAAGGTTAACATTGTTCTTCAGTCTTTTAATTGAATTGACAAAACAAAAAAGGATAAGTTTGCTTATTACTTAATGTTTCGTAGCTTTTAAATGTTTGATGTGAAAAAAAAATTCTATGTCAGTTGGTTTTTATGTATGTTTTCAGCAATTAAGCAAGTTTTTGTTTTTAAATGAGCTCTAAAGTTTATTTTTCTTCTCTTCTTTAAAACGTTGAATTGAAAACTACTTAAAATATTTTTAAATGTATGGCCTAAATATTAAGCTTTAGATTCTTTCTGTGATGTATGTTAGTATTTTAATTATAAATTTTAAATAAAAACTTCCGTTGCTACTACATATGCTCAAATAGAGACTAAATGTGAATGAAAAGGACCAATTTGTTAATGGAAAAAGAAAAAAAAAAAACAAATCTGTTATGTAATGGAACCAAATATACTGTTTACCATTTAGAGTTTATATTTTCTTTGTTGTATTAATGGGATTTTTGTAGAATTTATTCAATGTTAAATGTATTGCTCAATTTTTATGTGTTAATATAGTCAAGAATTATTTTTTTAAAATCACCTCGGCTTTTCTAACATTGATTTTGGGCCATTTTCTCAACAAAATATTTACACAATTTAAAACAAAACTTTCAAAAAAAGTGATATCATTTGAAAAGCCCAAGGTGATTAAATGAGGAAACTTAGTTTTAAAATTCTTGCAGAACCAATTTTTAAAGGTCCTTTATTAAAACGATAACCAAGCAAGAATTTAGATTACAAATTTTTTAAATGTTAAGCTTTATATGTGTTTGAAAATATGTATTGACTTATATTTTCTGTAAAGATGAATATATTTTAATTGTTGATTAATGTTTAAAGTCGTTTTTGAGTGAACCCAATAATTGGAAGGACTTTTCTTAATACTTTTTTCCCCCTTAATCGACTACAAATATGAGGTCTGGGGTCTGTCTGGAAAGTTCCATTATAAATTTCTAGGTAGCGCAGAATTGGGGCATAGGCCAAAGGCTTAATTAGATTTGCCATAGAGTACGTAGAATTGAGTTAAACTTGCCTTCTGCCAGACTTTTTTGCGGAAAGTATATTAGCAATGTAAGCAATGCACATATTATTGTTATGAGAAGGATGTAAAATGACGTCTTTAACATCTTATATTACATATGGTTTTGTAACTACCCAACTCAGCTGGTCATCAGCTTAAACAAAGATTCCATGGCTATGTTTTTCTAAGGAGGTTAGGAAAAAAAATAAAAAGTTTGAGAAAAGTTCCATCTGAGTATGAACCAGTTATGGGTTTTTTGCTCATCGGTGTCGTTCACCATTTAGTAGGGTATAGTTGTTATCTGTGAAATACCTGTGTTAAAAATTTTAAAATTATGCTGTTTAAAAATGAAATTTTATTTGTGTTAAAATATACCTACCTCTTTCTGAAAAAAAAAACCTTATTTTTTCCCCCCATTGAATCTTTAGATTCTTTGAGAGGACTTAAGAACCTAGAAAATAAAACAAAACTTAAGAAAGATATCTCCACAATGTAAAAAAAAAAAAACCTTAACATTTTCAAGAGTGTTTCAGAAAACCCCATGTAATGATACTGATTTTAACTTCCTTAAAGAAGTTATTGCGATACCCTCGACGTCGGGTTTTTGGGGAAGGGTCTTCCAGACCCCGGAGGGTCAAATCGAATATTGATCTTTACCGATCTCAACTTTGTCTGTGGTGCCGGCCGGCCGTAGCAGCCCTTCCTCCCTCAGTATTCTAACATTTTAAAAAAGTTCAGTTTCAACCATCGGATGTACGCGTAGCAGCAGTGTTGCCAGACGACTTCATTGGTTTCCCCCTAGGGGTTTATTTTCCCCCCAGATTTCCAACTATTCCCCCTAAATTTTTTTTAGTAAGTATAATGTGAAGAAATATTATTGCGATAGGTTTTCTTTTATTAACAGAGGTTTTAAATAGACTTTGCAAGGTAATAAACTAATAAATAATCATAAGACAGTAAACAAGAACACAAAAAACTAAAATTAAACTACTACTTCTCCCCCTAAAAAACCCCCTGAAGGCCTAAAATCCCCCCAAATTTAGGGGGAACACCCCCAATCTGGCAACACTGCGTAGTAGGTAGTGTGGTACCTAGTTTTTATATTGGTTTCAACAGAATACTTACACATATTTTCAACCTCACTTTTTCTGCAAACTACCTTTTTTTAAAATTTTTTAATAGTTTTTTTTTTTTTTTTTTTTTTTTTCTTAAGTAGGGAAGGGGTGGTAAGTATTTTCCTCCTCTTAGGGGGGGCGCAGGCTTCAAAAAGGTTGAGTAACACTGATATAGAGGGAGCTACAACTGCTTTTTGAGGTAAATGAAATGTTGGCAAGATTGGAAGGAGCAACTACTTACAAGGGGGTGAGTCCAAGCTTCAGAATCTCAATTGTCAATTTTTCCAGTTTTTTCCGATTATGTTGGCTACTGTCACCTTGGCTGTTCATTCAGAGTTTTTATTATATTGTGGGGAGAAATAATGGACAAGAAGGATAGTCGTCACCTTTTTTGGGTCGTGCTCTGCATAGGGGTTGAAAAACACGGGTTGCCAACCTCGAAAAAAGGGTGATTCCAAAACCAAACGAAAAGTCTTGTACTCAAAAGTCGCTCGAAAAAGTACATGAATTCATTACTAGAGCTCACTAGTAGTACCATTTCCAACTTTTTTATTTTATGCTCGAAGTTGCTAGTGATTTAAAAAAAAATCTTAGAAAGTGAAGACTTAATTTAACAATGAATTAATTCAACTAAGAATATAACCATAATAGAAGCTTTGATGAAATTATTGTTATTGGTAGGTTGTGGAGGCAATTATAAAGCATAATGGGTTTATGCTTCGTTGGTAATTGAACCTCCTGTAATTAAAAGGCAAAAACGAGGCCTAAATTGTTGTTATGATTTTTAAAAAGTTTCCGTGATGTAATGAAATAATTTTTTTTTTTTCTGAATTATAAACTATCATCGCGGAAATCGATTATGCACGGCGTATCTAATGTCGCATGATAATCTCTTGATTTTGTTAATTTCAGTGTACAAATTCTTACTCGGACTGATAAGACATTTCGCACTCATCAGGCTTCAAGTGCAGACTTCTTATCAGTTACGTAATGTTGCTGACGGGACATGAATTTAGATTAAAAAAAGAGCGCTTTTTTTGGGAGGGGCTCTTAAACGGCCTCACTTCTCAGCGAGTGAAAAACCTCCCATCAACAGCCTATGTGTTGATTTAACGTTATCTTCCAACAACGGAATTCCAAAAGAAAAACAAAATTTATTACAGGATAAATACAGAGATAGGTCGAAAAATTTACAACCTGTGACCCAAATGATAGTCAATGATTCTGATAAAGTCAAACCTGCCTGTGAAAGATTACAGAATAAACTTAAAAGGGAAAAACTTCAAATACATTGGCTCAGAGTGGCAAATGAAAAACCTCATGAGTTTTTGTCCATCAGCAATGATAAAACGTAAGTCAACTTTCATATTTTTTTTTTTTCTCATTTATCCCTTTTGAATTCCAGGAAGCTTATGAATGAATTGATGTGTAAAGAAGTCCCCAGAGACTTCAATGAGATTATATATGTTCGAACACTAAGGTGCAAACGGCATTTAGATAGTATCCCTAATATAAAATATAGAGATCAAAAGGACCGTAATGCTTTGCTAATTGCAGCCCTTTTTCATCCCCAACGTCCTTTTATCGCTCGACTCATCGCTGACGCCTACATTGAATTGGATACATCACCAGACGAGGTAAGTTTAATTTTTAATTTTTATTTTATCTACCTTTTTTTAAGTCATTCGCTCTTAGTAATACAATACTTCACATTTTGGCTGCGGGAGGTGACAGTTATGCAGAAGTCTTGGCTGAGTTACTTCATGTCGTCATGAAAAACGGCCAGAAAGCTTTCAACGTGAATTCAATAAATAATGAGTCGCAAACACCTTTACATGTTGCTGCTAAAACGCATAAGCCACCTAATACTTCAACATTTGTCATCAGCAAGCTTCTAATCAAACACGGAGCCGATTTATCCATACAGGTTTGCCAGTAGTTCTTCAAATACAATAAATTTTTATTTTTTTTAGGATAAGGATGGATCTACACCTCTTCATCTTGCCATTTCGACACATTGTGATCCAAATTTTATCAAGAATTTACTTGAAAATCCATGGGCCAGGGATTCATTGAATTTAAAAGATTCAATGAGCAATACTCCTTTACATCTCGCTGCTAGTCGCAATGATATCACTTTAGAAAAACAAAAACAGGTTAGGAAATTTAACATTTTTCAATTCCCTAAGATTCTCATGTCCTTTTTTTAGGTTATCAACCATTTGATCACAAGCAATTCCCAACAAACTCATAACAGTTCAGGAAAACTCCCTTTGGCGCTAGTTGTTTCTCCACGGAGAGAAGTACTTTTTTTTTCTTAAAATTGTTACTTTCATACTATCTACCTTCATATTTTTTTTATTCCCTAAGTTTCTGGTATGTTTATAAATTAATATTTTTTTTTTGCTTCAGGAAATCCGTAAAATTTTGCAGAACAGAGGGAAGTAAGCTTCAGTATCTTATCTTAAAAAAAAAGATAACTCCAGAATTCCAATAAGACCTACCCGATTTCGTTTTGAAAATTTATATTTAAAACACTTTGAAGAAAAGTAAAGATTAAAAGTTAATTTGGGGTTAGATCGTCTTTCTTATCTAAGGTTAACATTGTTCTTCAGTCTTTTAATTGAATTGACAAAACAAAAAAGGATAAGTTTGCTTATTACTTAATGTTTCGTAGCTTTTAAATGTTTGATGTGAAAAAAAAAATTCTATGTCAGTTGGTTTTTATGTATGTTTTCAGCAATTAAGCAAGTTTTTGTTTTTAAATGAGCTCTAAAGTTTATTTTTCTTCTCTTCTTTAAAACATTGAATTGAAAACTACTTAAAATATTTTTAAATGTATGGCCTAAATATTAAGCTTTAGATTCTTTCTGTGATGTATGTTAGTATTTTAATTATAAATTTTAAATAAAAACTTCCGTTGCTACTACATATGCTCAAATAGAGACTAAATGTGAATGAAAAGGACCAATTTGTTAATGGAAACAGAAAAAAAAAAACAAATCTGTTATGTAATGGAACCAAATATACTGTTTACCATTTAGAGTTTATATTTTCTTTGTTGTATTAATGGGATTTTTGTAGAATTTTATTCAATGTTAAATGTATTGCTCAATTTTTATGTGTTAACATAGTCAAGAATTATTTTTTTAAAATCACCTCGGCTTTTCTAACATTGAAATCAAATTTGGGCCATTTTCTCAACAAAATATTTACACAATTTAAAACAAAACTTAAAAAAAAAGTGATATTTGAAAAGCCCAAGGTGATTAAATGAGGAAACTTAGTTTTAAAATTCTTGCAGAACCAATTTTTAAAGGTCCTTTATTAAAACGATAAAGCAAGAATTTAGATTACAAATTTTTTAAATGTTGAGCTTTATATGTGTTTGAAAATATGTATTGACTTATATTTTTCTGTAAAGATGAATATATTTTTAATTGTTGATTAATGTTTAAAGTCGTTTTTGAGTGAACCCAATAATTGGAAGGACTTTTCTTAATACTTTTTTTCCCTTAATCTACTACAAATATGAGGTCTGGGGTCTGTCTGGAAAGTTCCATTATAAATTTCTAGGTAGCGCAGAAGGCAATTGGGGCATAGGCCAAAGGCTTAATTAGATTTGCCATAGAGTACGTAGAATTGAGTTAAACTTGCCTTCTGATTGATTTTTGGAAAGTATATTAGCAATGTAAGCAATGCACATATTATTATGAGAAGGATGTAAAATGACGTCTTTAACATCTTATATTACATATTATGGTTTTGTAACTACCCAACTAAGATGTTAATCAGCTTAAACAAAGATTCCATGGCTATGTTTTTCTAAGGAGGTTAGGAAAAATAAATAAAAAGTTTGAGAAAAGTTCCATCTGAGTATGAACCAGTTCAATTATGGGTTTTTTGCTCATCGGTGTCGTTCACCATTTAGTAGGGTATAGTTGTTATCTGTGAAATACCTGTGTTAAAAATTTTAAAATTATGCTGTTTAAAAATGAAATTTTATTTGTGTTATAATATACCTACCTCTTTCTGAAGAAAAAAAAAACCTTATTTTTTCCCCCCCATTGAATCTTTAGATTCTTTGAGAGGACTTAAGAACCTAGAAAATAAAACAAAACTTAAGAAAGACATCTCCACAATGTAAAAAAAATACCTTAACATTTTCAAGATTCAGAAAACCCCATGTAAAGATACTGATTTTTTCTCCGAAACAATGATATAGAGCAGTGATTCTCAACGGAGGCGGTACCGCCCCCTGGGGGTACTGGGAAGTTAGGGGGGGGGTAAGCAAAATTTGGGTGATACGGGGCCAATGGCGTTAGCGCGAGTCCTTTTTTTAATTTAATTTTTATAATATCCTTTTATAATATATAACCTATAAGGCTATAACAAAATCAGGGTCTCTGAAAATAGAAGCGCTTGAGATGCTAAACCAACATGACCGTCATGTCTTGCGGGCTTAGTTTGACAAAAGAAAATTTGAGGAGAGATGCCAGTGCTTCCGTTTTCAAGCTCCCCTTGGCGACGTCGCTAAATCTTGTTTATAGGTAATATATTAATCAGTGATTACTGATGAGTTAGATGATAATATGTTATCGATTACTCTGAAATCCTTAAAATTTCGGAAAAAATGCTTGTCTACAGGCTTAGAGCTTCCTCCCTCAGTATTCTAACATTTTATAAAAAGTTCAATTTCATCCATCGGATGTACGCGTAGTAGCAGTGTTGCCAGACGACTTCATTGGTTTCCCCGTAAAAGGGGTTTATTCCCCCCCCCCAGATTTCCAACTATTCCCCCTAAATTTTTTTTAGTAAGTATAATGTGAAGAAATATTATTGCGATAGGTTTTCTTTTATTAATAAAGGTTTTAAATAGACTTTGCAAGGTAATAAACTAATAAATAACCATAAGACAGTAAACAAGAACAAAAAAAAAAAACTAAAATTAAACTACTACTTCTCCCCTAAAAAACCCCCGAAGGGCTAAAATCCCCCCAAATTTAGGGGGAAAACCTCCGATCTGGCAACACTGCGAAGTAGGTAGTGTAGTACCTAGTTTTTATATTGGTTTCAATAGAATACTTACACATATTTTCAACCTCACATTACTTTTTCTGCAAACTACCTTTTTTTTTAAAGTTTATTATAGTTTTTTTTTCCTTTTTATTATTTTTTTCTTAAGTAGGGAAGGGGCGGTAAGTATTTTCCTCCTCTAAGGGGGGGCGCAGGCTTCAAAAAGGTTGAGTAACACTGATATAGAGGGAGCTACAACTGCTTTTTGAGGTAAATGAAATGTTGGCAAGATTGGAAGGAGCAACTACTTACAAGGGGGTGAGTCCAAGCTTCAGAATCTCAATTGTCAATTTTTCCAGTTTTTTCCGATTATGTTGGCTACCTTGGCATAAGGTTCGTTCAGAGTTTTTAGTATATTGGGGGGAGAAATAATGGACAAGAAGGATAGTCGTCACCTTTTTTGGGTCGTACTCTGGATAGGGGTTGAAAAACAAGGGTTGCCAACCTCGAAAAAAGGGTGATTCCAAAACGAACCAAACGTCTTGTACTCAAAAGTCGCTCGAAAAAGTACATGAATTCATTACTAGAGCTCACTAGTCGTACCATTTCCAACTTTTTTATTTTATGCTCGAAGTTGCTAAAAAAAATCTTAGAAAGTGAAGACTTAATTTAACAATGAATTAATTCAACTAAGAATATAACCATAATGGAAGCTTTGATGAAATTATTGTTGTTGGTAGGTTGTGGAGGTAATTATAAAGCATAATGGGTTTATGCTTCGTTGGTAATTGAACCTCCTGTAATTAAAAGGCAAAAACGAGGCCTAAATTGTTGTTATGATTTTTAAAAAGTTTCCGTGATGTAATAAAATAATTTTTTTTTCTGAATTATAGCCTATTATCTAGGGAATCGATTATGCACGGCGTGCGATCAAATGTCGCATGATAATCTCTTGATTTTGTTAATTTCAGTGTACAAATTCTTACTCGGACTGATAAGACATTTCGCACTCATCAGGCTTCATGTGCAGACTTCTTATCAGTTACGTAATGTTGCTGACGGGACATGAATTTAGATTAAAAAATGAGCGCTTTTTTTGGGAGGGGCTCTTAAACGGCCTTTGATTCGAAATGAGCCTTCTGGACTCGATTATTATCCAATTATCCTATCTAAGCACGTGTTGGCATCAATCAAACATACATAAATCAAGAATAACAGAATTTTTAAACAGCCTTTTTTTCAACGAGTTTTTTTTTCTTTTCATTCTGGTTTCTTCTAATCACTTACCTGATTGCTGATTTGAATAAACGATTTAAATCTAATCTTCTGGAAGATCTCGATCGGTTTCTAAACAATGTTGAATAGGAAAAAAAAGTCGAGGGAGAATTATTTGAGTTTAGCCGTTGAAATTGGAGCAATGCCGACCGGCCTTCGAGCCCATTAGGTAAAAACAAATCCTTTGCAAAATAGCAATGTTAACAAATCGTAATTTGCTACAATGTAAAACGTATAAAACCCACTTTTTCTACATCTGTGAGGTAAATAAACGGAACAAATTGTCGGTCGAGGCCGCGGAAGAAGAAATTTTTTTAAAAAAAGTACCTTTTCCGCAAGGTGATTTCAAAAATTCCAAAGCGGGAAGTTCGATTTCTTGGGCAAAAAACTGTGAAGAACCGTACCAGGAAAACAACTCCGGTAAAATGATTTTAAACGCCAAAAAACCTAAAAAAAAGGGGGTTTTTAAGACCTAAAAATTGTTGGAAATGACCCAAAACCCCACAGAGGGTGTTAAATGTTCAAAAATTCGATAAAACGGGTGTTTTATCGAGGAAAACGATAAAAAACCAGATAAAAGATTGTTAATCGTTAAAATATTGGTGTTGTAACATCAAAAAAATTGAAAAAAGGATCTAAAACCAGATAAGAAGATTGTTAATCGTTAAAATATTGGTGTTGTAACATCAAAAAAATTGAAAAAAGGATCTAATACGAGTTTAATCGAAACCGAGGAAGACAACCCCACTAAAATGATTTTAAACGCCAAAAAACCTGAAAAAAGGGGTTTTAACACCTAAAAATTGTTGGAAATGACTCAAAACCTCCTACAGAGGGTGTTAAATGTTCGAAAATTCGATAAAACGGGTGTTTTATCGAGGAAATCGATAAAAAAACCAGATAAAAGATTGTTAATCGTTAAAATATTGGTGTTGTAACATCAAAAAAATTGAAAAAGGATCTAAAACCAGATAAGAAGATTGTTAATCGTTAAAATATTGGTGTTGTAACATCAAAAAATTGAAAAAAAGGATCTAAAACCAGATAAGAAGATTGTTAATCGTTAAAATATTGGTGTTGTAACATCAAAAAATTGAAAAAAGGATCTAAAACCAGATAAGAAGATTGTTAATCGTTAAAATATTGGTGTTGTAACATCAAAAAAATTTGAAAAAAAGGATCTAATACGAGTTTAATCGAAACCGAGGAAACAACCCACTAAAATGATTTTAAACGCCAAAAAACCTGAAAAAAAGGGGTTTTTAACACCTAAAAATTATTGGCAATGACTCAAAACCTCCTACAGAGGGTGTTAAATGTTCGAAAATTCGATGGTGTTTTATCGAGGAAATCGATAAAAAACCAGATAAAAGATTGTTAATCGTTAAAATATTGGTGTTGTAACATCAAAAAAATTGAAAAAAGGATCTAATACGAGTTTAATCGAAACCGAGGAAAACATCCCTACTAAATTGATTTTAAACGCCAAAAAAGTTAAAAAAAAAGGGGTTTTCAAGTTCTAAAATTGTTTGAAATGACCCAAAACACCCTAGGGTGTTAAATGTTCAAAAAAATCGAGGAAAACGATAAAAAACCAGATAAAAAGATTGTTAATCGTTAAAATATTGGTGTTGTACATCAAAAAATTGAAAAAAGGATCTAAAACTAATTTTTATTGATTGTTAAACGCTAAAAAAGCAATAAAACGGGTGTTTTTACCTCAGAGGAAAATTATCAGACACCAGGTTAAAAAAGGTGTTGCTTTCCCAAACACCCGTACACTAGGGTGTCAAACACCGCTTCGTTTTGCATAATTTTAGAGACCCTTCGAATTACATAAACGAATGCATTGCCGAAAAAAATTGTCCTACATTCGATTATTAATGTGGTCTTTTCCGACATTTGACATGGGACATTAGGGAATTTTTTGCCCGGGAGCCTCTTATCTTAGAAAGGCGAGACTTTTTGGAGTAAAATATGGAACGACAAAATAACGATTATGCCTTTATGCAACTTAAATCCGAAAAAATCGAAAGCTTTTTTCCTCCCTTTCGTATCTAAACAATCTGACGATATTATCAAGAATAAATACGTGTATTTTATGTTACATGGCAGGATAAGCTTCTGGGATAGATCATGACCATTTATTAAATACCTATAAATCCTCTCTATAAGGGAACGTTCGAGTGCCATAGAGAACGACAATTAGGAAATACCGGTAGAATATGCGGACAGTACCATCCCAGTACGAGTTTACACGCCGTGATCGGAATAAAGAAAGACATCTTGAGTTCCATTTGTCATCGGCTTTGCCGATATCTTTCGCCTAATGGCATTTTTCGAAATATTTTCAAATAAATCTTCGCATTATTGTATCCTCGACGAAAATTAGAGGTGAATCCGCGATTTTTTGGACTATAAAATCCAGTATTGCAATTGATTCCAAAAGGGGCAAAAAACTGCTGAAAATGGGGTAAAATATCTTTTAATGAATGCTCCTCAATTGGGTAAGATTGAGGTTTCGGACGAAAGAGCAAATAAAGAGCCTGAAAATCGGGTAAACCGAAGAAAATGTTCAAAAATCTAGAAAAAGGGGATATTTTGGTCAATAGTGCGAATTGAGTAAATTAGGGGTTTCTCGATCAAAAACCCGTAAAACAGCGAAAAAAAAGTACTTGTTTGAAGAGCTTCCAACGAAAACTCTCTTAAAGAGAAGTAACAATATAGGAGGGGGAAGTATAACGGAGGGGACGTAAAACGGAGGGGGAAGTATATGGGAAGGGAAGTATAACGGAGGGGAAGTATAACAGAGGGGAAAGTTTTTTTTTTCGAAAAATTTTCCAAGTTTTGAGCACTAAGAGAATCTTTCTGCTCGTCCTGTCTTTTTGCTCGTCCAATACTGTTCGGCCAGTCTTTCTGCTCGTACAGTCTTACTACTCTTTCTGGCATGCTCGTCCAGTATTACTGCTCTTACAGTCTTTCCTGTCCAATCTTCCTGCTCTTCCGATGAATCTTTCTGCTCCCCTGTCTTTTTGCTCGTCCAATACTGTTCGTCCAGTCTTTCGGCTCGAACAGTCTTACTGCTCCTTCTGGCATGCTCGTCCAGTACTACTGCTCTTACAGTCTTTCCTGTCCAATCTTGCTGCTCTTCTGATGAATCCTTCTGCTCTCCTGTCTTTATGCACTTCCAGTCTTTCTGTCCGTCCAATCTTACTGCTCATACAGTCTCCATGTCCAATCTTTAGGCTCTTACGAACTCCCTGCTCGTCCAATCAACCGTCTCTGAGGATTTTTCAAGAAGTTTAGAGGCAACCCTGTTTTCCATCTCGAGGAATAAAGCCTCGACTTAAAATTTATAAGGAAATAAAATAAATTAGGTAAAAATCGTTGTTGGAAACCCTCCAAACGTAAAAGGACTCGAAATGTCCCTATCCCGAACGTTACAAGAAATTCGTGATCGAACAGTTTCCGAGGCGACAAAAAACCTCGTAAATTTAACAACCCAAAACAACCTTTCGAGACATTTTTCAACAGAACATGTTCCGCTACCGTTTAACGATATCCTCCAAGGTAAAAAAATGCTGATGCACTAAAGGTGAAATCCCTTTCAAAAAAATTACGGATGCATATTTTGATTTTTTTCCTACTAAGTCCGCTTGAGGCATGACAGCTCCCATCCCTATAAGATAACTTTTGAAGAAAAATATTGCATTAACATAATCACTACTCTGTTTATATATTTTTTGTAATTTAAATATTGAAAAAAAAGGTTTGGCTTGTAGGAATATCCTATTTTTGGTCTTGAAAAATTACAGTTTCAAATCCTTCTTTTATAACGTTTCAAGACATTTCGGTTCGATTGTTGTTTTTCTTTAAGTTTGTGATTGCATCACGCAGACCGCCTACGCTGTAAACTGTCGAGGTTTAATGAAGTTTTCAATGAAAGGATGAAGTGAGACATAGAAAAAGACTCAGGTTCGAAAAAATAAAAATGCTAAAAAGGTCTTTTTTTCTTCCTCAAAGGCAAACCGACTTTCCCCCCTTTGAAACGGGCCGTCAGTATGGGTGTAGATCGCCCCTTATTTTCACACTCCGTCCCACCTTTTTCGACATGTCATCCTGCGACTTTCCGATCTCGACCAAGACGCCACTTTTAAACGAATTTTCTGTACGAGCAGAAAGACTGGACGAACAGTATTGGACTAGCAAAAAGACAGGACGAGCAGAAAGATTCATTGGGAGAGCAGAAAGACTGTAAAGCAGTAATCTGCAGGGAGTGGAAGAGTGTCAGGAGCAGATATGAACGAGCAGAAAGACTGGACGAGCAGGGTCCGGGGAAGGAAAATATTTTAAAACTAGAAATCCACTTTTAATTGGCTTAGTTTCGTCAAAGTCTATTGAAAATTTACAAGTCGCTTTTATCGAGATGCCAGCAGAATCTTCAGGAGTAGAAAAAAAACTACAAACTAGAAGCTTAGAATTCGATATGTTAAGATATAAAACGAGGTGTTTTCCTGATTTAAGAAAAGATAGTTCTGTAAGCAAGAACACTGTAAACTGAGAGGATTCTTGAAGTTTTTTTTTTTCTCCACGCAGAAGAAACCTTTCTTATGAGACAAGTTCCCAGTATATTTGAAAAACCGTTTTGGGCAGACTCTAAAAAGGGTAATCGTGGTCTAGCAATCAGCCAACGGAGCGTGCTGAGTCTTGTATTAAAAAGGGGCGACATTTATCAGTTGTAGGAGTGGCCGCGCGCGGTGCTACTTATAAACACAATATAAACAGGTTCAACCTCCGTAAGACCGCCTAGCGCACAAGCTCACCCTTCTTAAAGATATCTATAAGGTGATAAAATGAATTATTACTTTACAGATTCAAACGTGTTACGGCCATTGTGTTTCGAAAACTAATGGTCTTTAAGATCCGGTGACAATTCAAACCTTTTAAATCTCAACGATAACGCTTTACGTGTTATTTTAAGTGCTTAAAATTTTAGGTAGAATCAAACTTTACCTCAGAAGTATTAGAATCTGTTGAAAAAGTTACTCCTCCACCCATCTTTTTATAACGTTGAATCTGGAAAGTAAAAATGTCCATATAAGCGTTTGCCTTCTTTCGACACTTGCTTGAAAGATGACTTGTTAAATGAGTACTCCAGAGAGGGGAGACTCGGTTAGAAAATCAAACGGATTGAAAGTTGAGCCACCGCATGAATCATGTATATCACAAAATCGCTCTTTTAAAATTGAAATCAATTCAAACACGTCGGCTCCTTTGCACACAAAAATTTTAAACGTTTCTTCTCGAACTAGAAAAAAAAAGAGAGAAAAAATAGGATGTCGATAGATTGGAAATCGAAGGCTAATTGCCCACTGCTTCTCCTCAACACAGATTTCCGAGTTTTAAGTCTTTCCCTTCTGGCCGTCATTCTGGGAGACAGCAGCTCGCCTTTCGACGTGACGATTTACGACATAGAAAATCATTCAAGGACTCTTTCTATTGAATAAATTCCAAATTTAAGGCCTACTAACTACTATAAAGGCAATATTCGCTAGTTCACTAGAGAATCACTAGTTTAACAAATTTTTTGGCACATTTTCCCCTATTTTTGGCCAAATTCTTTGGATTCAACATCGATAAACCTCATTTATAATTTTTGGGGGCTTTTCCTCGCTATATTGGCCGAGAAAACCCCTTTAAACTTTCAGAAAAATGTTATTTTTCCAATTGTCTGACGTTTTCTTCAAACTTTTGCCAAGAAAACTTTTTTTTATCGCATTTTCGAACGTTTTCTCGCTCTTTTAGCCAAGAAACCCCTTTAACTCAAATTTAAGGCCTTCTTTTCCGTCTTTGACCCTCCTCCAAAAAAAATTTAGGACCACTAAAAAAGGCCGTTTTTCACCATCTTCATATCACGATAAAAAATGGCACATTTTTTTTCTTGAAAATAAAAATTCAATTACCTACGAATAAAAAAAATAAATATGCAAATTGAGTAATTGCATACATAGTAGCAAAAATGGAGATAAAGTTTCACCCAAGTATTTACGACAGGTATAAGTACAACTTGTAAACTCCGATTTTAAAAACCCGGCGTACCGAATTTTTTATAAACTTTCAGATTTGCGGTTTTGATTATTAATATGTGGCCGGAGATGGTTTTAAATTGGCTGATGAATAGTAGCCGGGCGTCTGTCACCCGCGGCGAAGATATCAACATCAACCCTGAAGCGATCGAAGATAGCTTTTAGATTAAAAAAAAACTTAAATCAGCTATTAATTGCGTACCCGGGTTGTAATTATTGAAAAGTCAACATTTTTTTTTCATTTATGACTTTTATTAATCGGCTTTTGTTGCAAGTTAGCCTTCGAAGCTCAAAGGCGTAATTATAACAATAAAAGAATACAATGACAAGGTTACTTCGATATTTTTTTTTTGTTTTCAAAAGGGAAGTTTTATTAATCCGGTTAATAACAAATTGTCTTCTCGTAGGAAAAAATGTTGAACCCATTGTGCCTCAGGTCTCATTGGAATCGCAAATTTATTCTTATGTTGTGAATAATATTTAGCCTTAGTTTTTACGAACTAGCAGATATCCGTCAAAAACTCTCCATTACTTTTTCCATTTTGTGAAGTTTGCTTGCTCATTTAGCATTTCAAACTCACAAAACAAGAAAAAGGGATTATAATCATAGAGAGTACTGGTTTGAAGAGCTTCCAACGAAAACTTCCTTAAAGAGAAGTAACAATATAGGAGGGGGAAGTATGGGAGGGGAAGTATAAGGGAGGGGAAGTATAACAGAGGGGAAGTTTTCATTTTTTTCAAGAAATTTTAAGTTTTTTTTTTAATTTTCCGAGTTTAGAAGCTTAGAAAATCAAAATTATAAAGGGGGGTTTGTTTACATTTTGAAATAAATCATCACCTGTCATACATTTCAGCTAAAAATACCCCCTCGTAATTATTTTTTCGCTTATGTTTTCAACTTTATTTTTCTTTGACAGGAAACTCTCTTTCTTAACCTTTTTTTTTTATTTAATTTTTTTTCTTTTCGAGATTTGTTGATCACATAAAGCGAATTTTTGATCACACTATCCGGTTGATAACATTAACCGTGATCACATTAAGCGGCGACTACGGTAACTTCTTTAAGGAAGTTAAAAGAACTTTTTCAGAAAAAAAAACGCTAATTTAAAAAAGATAACCCGGAAAAATTTAAAAAAAAGTTGGAAAATTATTCGAAAAAAAAAAACTTCCCCTCCGTTATACTTTCCCTCCGTTGTACTTCCCCTCCATTATACTTCCCCCTCCTAATTTTTACTTTTTAAGGCAGTTTTCGTTGGGATCTCTTCAAATTAGTACTTTCCTTATGAACTTATTTAAATAAGTTTTTGGGGTGATTTTTGACGCCATTTTACATGATTTTATGGGCGTTTTTATAAGTTTTAACTTTGTCTTCCAGGAGTTATTGCCATCCCTTATGTTCGGTTTCAGACCCTGTAGAAGAAAACTGATTAGTAATTTTTACCGATTATAAGGTTGTCTGTGGTGCCGGCCGTCCGTCGCATTTTTCCGGAGCTCCCCTCTCTCAATTTAACCCCTTTTAAGTGGATTGAAAGGGAATCTCCCGTTTTACTGGATTTTGCGATTTCCAAGGTTATTTTGTCGAAAACTCCATTTTTTCAGGAGTCAGTTAGACCAAAAAAACTCCACATTTTCGCACTAAAAATCTAATTCTAATTGATTTTTGGATATTTTATGAGTTCAGGCTTGAAGTGGTTTTCTCGAATCATCCGTACGACGCGCAACGCATCGAGGGCATTCGCATTTCTAAGGGGTTCTTCAATTAAATCTAAATCCGGTGAATATTTATTTTTGATTTTTCTCAATTCTATCTCGTGTAAAATCTCTTTTCTCCTCGAAGGAACTTTTCCGAACAACCAGATTTTGTATTCGTTTTCGTATCTGAAATTTCCTTCGCCCGTCTGTATCAGCCTGGTTCCGACAGATTGAAATATCGCGAGGAAACACAAAAGAATACCTAATGACGAGACGTAGATGTATTCATTTTTGTAGTTTATGAATATTTTAGAACATCCGTGAGGAAATGAGAAGGATTTTCTGAAAAGCTTAAATTTTACAGATCATATTTTTTATTTAAAAAAAAAACTTACATTTTAGTGTTGTTAGAAATATTTTTTCCGACTGCACAACTCGATGGAAAGCCATCTTTAAGCCCTGTTCCGTTCCAGTCGGTATAATTGAAAAATCCGCAGCAGAAGTAGTCCGTCTGAATTCGATCCAAAGCCGCTGAATCCTTTCCATTCGGATATTCTTTGATCGCGTCAGTGAATTTCCCTTGATAATCCTTCGTCGAATAGATCCGAAAAAGCAAACGGTCATCATCAAAACGCACGTCAAAATAACGGAAACGGAATTCCAAAATATCCTCGAGTTCTGATCGTCGCTGAGGAACTTACGTCGGGTGATTTTAAGCGCGATGAAAAAACTCCAGCTGACCAAAACAGATATTAAAACGTCAAAAACAGGATACGAGTAAAGATAGATTTTATTTAAATTCGACTCGAAATTCATCAAATCTTTACTCTGCTGTTGAAACAAAATTATTTTCGCCACATGGTAAAGGATCACCCCGTAAAGAACCAATGATAACATTTGCCAAATGAATAAAAATCGCATATAGCAGTTATGACTACATTTTGTTTTTGAGCACATAATTTTTGGTTGATTTTTAAAAATAAACATATGAATATAATGGTTTCGACCAGTTTTCTCAATCTTTTGAAGCCTGCGCCTTCCTATGAGGAGGAAAATACTTACCGCCCCTTCCATACTTAAGAAAAAAAGTAACTTAACGGGCCAGTTAATTTTTTTAACGGCCGGTTAAGTTTTTTAACTGGGCGGTTAAGTTTTTGCTCTTTACTTAATGGGCCGGTTAAATTTTTGCCCTTTACTTAACGGACTGGTTAAATTTTTTAACGGGTGGTTAAGTTTTTACCCTTTACTTAACGCGCCGGTTAACTTTTTAACGGGCAGTTAAGTTTTTTTTTACTTAATGGGCCGGTTAAATTTTTGCCCTTTACTTAACGGGCCGGTTAAATTTTTTAACGGGCGGTTAAGTTTTTGCCCTTTAATTAACGGCGGCAATAAAAATTAAATTAACAAAAATGGTCAAACGCCTCCATGGCTGGCCACTTAGCCATTTCCCCCCTATCACCCAAATTTTGCATAACGCCCCACAGTAACTTCTCAGCGACCCCAGGGGGGCGGTACTGCTCCCCGTTGAGAACTGGCTTAGACCATCGTTTTAAGAGGTCCTAGAACCCTTCTGGACAGCATAAACTTTGATCAATTACAGTTCTGTGCTGACTACAGTTCCAAGCCAATTTATAATCAAACGACGCTAGTGTTTTGGCAAGCCTGTATTCTTCTATTCTTCGCCTCGAAAAAGGACCCAAAAGTGTCCGAAACGTCGAATTAAGAAAATAAATCCATGCACCATAGCTGAATGGGTTTTAACACTCTTTGGCTGCCAGTCCTCTCACACAGAGAAAAAATCAAGAATTATTGTCTCCCTAATCCTCCCATTCCTTCCTAGGCTCTAATCATTCGAAAAAAAGCTTTGAAATCCAGTGGGATGTGGATGAATTGAGATCAAAATATGATAAACGGCGTGTCCCCGTACGAGAAAAGAATATAAAAAAAATGTTATGCAACGATACTACAAGGATACTTTTACAGAAGATCTGTCATTGAAATGCGTTCTTAATAAAAAAAAGCAACTTAATTTTTACGTAAAAACAATCAGTTTCTTTAAATCAAAATAGAAAGTAGAAAATAATAATTTAGTTGTATTTTAAAATCAGAGGGGATCGTGAGGATGTCTGTTTTTTTACATGTGGCTCCTCTCTCTTTTTCCTTCTTATTTCGCCGAGTGGATCTTCTTCACGGGGATTGCTTCACTTTCAGGTGGGAGACTCGATGTACTAACACACACACACACTCCCGACTTTCGCAACCCTCCCTTCACTAAGATGAGGATCACCGCGAACAGGTTCACTGCATTTTACAGCTCGACGAAGACGATAAAAATAATACGCGGGAAAAAGTCATTTTTTATTCGTTTTCAAATTGCTTTTTTTAACCCTCTCTCTTTCCTATATTAAAAGATTTCGTCGTATTCGTCACAAAAGTAATTTACCTATTTAAATTTCTGAAAACTACTTTTAAAAACTGGTTTTTAAACTCCTGAGATTAGCAGCAGGTTATAATTAAATTAACAATTTTTTCGACAACTTAATTTTATTTTTAAAGATTAAAACGCGTGTGAAAACTAAGCTTACTAGGATTCTGGTCAAGAAAAGATCCTTTGATAAAAACCTAGACGAGCTCATTAGAGAGTTTACAGAAGAGAGGGGTAATTAAAAAAGATTCAAACAAATGCACCAAGTTTCAGACTAATGAGTTTTACGTTGTATCCACCTTGATAATGGAAAGTTGCGGAGAAGTCAAGATTATTTTTGATTGCTACTTTTTAAAAATGGCTTATATTATAAAGGAAATGTAATAAATTAGTTTTAAAGTGGAGTCGGATTCTATCCTTGATTTAAAGCTCGCATAAATAAAGAATTAGTGTAATCCCGTTGCCTCGTAGGTCTCAATTTAAAATCTTCCAATAAAATTTTTAAAATGTTGGCTTAAAGACTTATGGATATTGTGGAGGGAGGGTTTATTTTACGACGGTGGCGATGTCTAGTTTTAGATTAGTAAGGTTTATGCCCCCCTCCCTTTAGATTTCATCCCTTGTAGCCCAAAAAATCGTCTTTTTGCCCACTATTCTGGAAGTTTACTTGGCTCATCGGTGTAGGATTTTGAGCGTTTTTCCCCTCTCTTTTTGCCGAGAAACCCCGGAGGATTTTCCCGAGTTTTCCCAACTTTTTCGACCTAGAAACTCTCTTTTTACTAAAGTTGGAGATTCCGCCCTCATTTGTGCTTAACGTAACCATTTTACCGGATTTTAAGGCATTTTCTATCTTAGAACTCTCCATTTTACGGGATTTTCGTTGGGTTTTCTTGGTTGTCTACCTGTTTTTGCAATTCTTGCGAGAATTAAAAAATAAACAAATAATAATAAAAACAGAAAAAAAAACTTTTAAAGACGATTAGTACGTGAGGGAGGGAAATTTTATGCGGATCATTATGACGGGTTGGCCATCCTGAGTTCGCTTATCGAATGGAGGAGTGAAACCTCATGCAGATAATGAGGTTTCAAACGGTTTATCGTTTATTTTTTCACCTTGCTTGGTAGATTTCTTGTTGATGCAAACATCGTGTATCGTGGATAAAAGAATACTGCTTGGAGATGTATTCATTCTCTTTTTAAGTACATAAATAATTTATGTATTTAAGTACATTTCTCTCTTTTTAAGTACATAAATAGATTTTTTAAAATTTTTACCATATTTTTATCGGATTTTTTTTCAAAATTCAGCGCTCATTTTAAAGGAGTTCTCCTCGGTTTTTAAATCCTTTTTTTTTTGGTTTTGTGGGTTAAAAAAATAGTAGGAAGAAATTCGGGGAGCCTCCCCCCCCCCCCCCCAAATTTTTCTACCTAAACTAAACTTCAATTTTGTACCAGAATTTTTGCGATTTCCGTGCTAATTTTACTGCCCTTTAAAGGAGTTCTCAATTTTTCATGCCAGAAACCATTTTTTAGAGGGACTTTTCCCCCCAAACACTCGGGCGAAGACTTTAATTTTTTCTACCTTGATTTTCAGGAAGAAAAATTATTGAAATGCGCTCCTTTAAGGAAGTTCCCTCGCGGCAAACTCCAGCCTATTTTTTGGAGTGGACATTTACGCTGACGGTATTTTTATACGGTGTTTCCAAGCGGTAGCGGATCACCTAAAAAAAAATTAGAATACCTTAAAGTATTTTAAGCCGACGAGACAACGGTACTGTTCCGATTCTTTTTATCTTCTCTACCTTGGGAAAGATAAGCGATTGTCGTCGAGGGAACGTTTCTTCCTTGAGGTGGGGAAGACGAAAGAGAAGGGAGCCGCGCCAAGCTCATCCCGCGATTCTCCTTTCAGTCAAATACGGTCGCTTGTCATGTGAACTGAACACCTCAGTCAATCGTTTTTTATCGTCCCTCTTTCGTTTATTTTTCGTTCGTTTATCGTCTTTTATTATTTTTTTTTTCTACCGTCTGTTATCCATTTTTCCTATTCAAGGTGAGTCTCAAGTTTGTTGTCTCATCATAATTTTTAATTCTAATTTTTTTTAAAACTCTGGAAAACCCCAGATTTTATTTTTTTAACAGTTAACTAGCAACTCACAATTGGGATGTTTTTTGGCCTAAATTTAAAATTTTCTTGTCGGTCAAAGTTGATGGTATACGCCTTGTAAAACAAATAAACAGAACAAAAAGAAACAATCTTGAACTAATATCCACTTAAAATGACACTTGAATTTTTATTTACCCAAGCTTATATTGACGTATCGCTGATCTCGTGCTTCTCAAAGAGATGTTATTGTAACACCCTCCATGTCAGTAAGGGTCTTCCAGTTTTTTTTTTTATTCCGGAATGACATCTTTTTGCGGTGCACGCTAATTTTTTGACGGGTCAAAATTCATATTTAAAAAATAAAGAATTTTTAAAATTATTTTACCAAGGGTCAGTGGGTCACCTAATTGAAATAACATTTTGCACTGATAAATGCCACTTATCAGTTCTACCAACTGAATCAAACAGGAACATCTAAAAAATGAAAAATTTTTATGAAGAGTTAAAAATTGATGAATCCTAGGTAGTTTTATTAATCTTCTACATTACCAATTTTTTCAATAAAAAAAAACAAGGTATTTTTTTGGGTTGGCAGCACTGTTTTTTCTATACTCCCCCTGGATTTATGATCCCAACATCATATAGCATCTAGGTGGTCCGAATTTAAGCCATCTTTCTATTTGAGATTTTTCTAAATTGTTATAAATAGTTAAAAATTGATGAATCCTAGTTTTATTATCTTCTACATTACCAATTTTTTCAATAAAACAGAAACAAGGTATTTTATTTTTTTTAGGTTGGCAGTACTGTTTTTTCTATACTCCCCCTGGCTTTATGATCCCAACATATAGCATCTAGGTGGTCCGAATTTAAGCCATCTTTCTATTTGAGATTTTTCTAGATTGTTTAAAAGAGTTAAAAATTGATGAATCCTAGTTTTATTATCTTCTACATTACCAATTTTTCAATAAAACAGAAACAAGGTATTTTTTTTTAGGTTGGCAGTACCGTTTTTTCTATACTAACCCCAGGCTTTATGATCCCAACATCATATAGCATCTAGGTGGTCCGAATTTAAGCCATCTTTCTATTTGAGATTTTTCTAGATTGTTATAAGAGTTAAAAATTGATGAATCCTAGTTTTATTATCTTCTACATTACCAATTTTTCAATAAAACAGAAACAAGGTATTTTTTTTAGGTTGGCAGTACTGTTTTTTCTATACTAACCCCTGGCTTTATGATCCCAACATCATATAGCATCTAGGTGGTCCGAATTTAAGCCATCTTTCTATTTGAGCTTTTTCTAGATTGTTATAAAGAGTTAAAAATTGATGAATCCTAGTTTTATTATCTTCTACATTACCAATTTTTTCAATAAAACAGAAACAAGGTATTTTTTTTTTAGGTTGGCAGTACTGTTTTTTCTATACTAACCCCTGGCTTTATGATCCCAACATCATATAGCATCTAGGTGGTCCGAATTTAAGCCATCTTTCTATTAGAGATTTTTCTAGATTGTTATAAAGAGTTAAAAATTGATGAATCCTAGTTTTATTATCTTCTACATTTTCAATTTTTTCAACAAACAACAAGGTATTTTTTTTAGGTTGGCAGTACTGTTTTTTCTACTAACCCCAGGCTTTATGATCCCAACATCATATAGCATCTAGGTGGTCCGAATTTAAGCCATCTTTCTATTTGAGATTTTTCTAGATTGGTAGAATTTGAAGGAAGGCAGATTATCAGCTGGATGAAGTAGTTTTGGTCATTTTCATTGGTTAGGACACCAAACTGCCTCGATTGGCCCCGGTCTCCAAATTAGAATACCAGAGCACACTTCCGCAGAAGGTGCCAAGTTTTTAGCGGACAAAGTTCCAAATTGAAAGTTTGTATTGTTCTTAATGATCTTAAAAATGAAAAACAAGGAAAAGTAGGTTTGATGAGATGCTGTGCCTCTTTTGATAGGGATCGGGAAGAAGGATGAGAGAAGGCCGTGAGAAAAGATGCAACCCTCGAGATAAACCTCGTGTCACAGCCTACCTTCACCTTAATGAGAACACCCCTCAACACGTCCACAAAAATTTTCTTTTAATCTGAAATCAATTTAAAACCAAAGCAGAAACATTGTTGATATTCATGAACGTTTCTAGTGTCCCCATAAGGATGCCATTTGCATAGCGGCTTGTATGAGTGCGTTTGATGTACTGAAAGTGAGGGGTAAGGCCTTGGAGATTGTAACAAGCTCCGGTCATTTGGGAATCTACCGAAAAAATAGTTTTTCTTTTTTTTTCTCTCTAATTGGACCGATACGTCCAAATATAAACCTGTCGATGATTCTTCTGGCTCCCGGCACACCTTTTTTAAATCCTATTATTAGTCGCCTCCTGGCTCAATCTATTGTTAACGTCTAATGACCCAACTTTCAAATATAATGAGTTTTAAATTAGAAAAATCACACTTTTTAGAAAAAAACAAACGTCAATTGAAAAGACTTTTTTCTTCTGGAAGTGTGTGGTCTGTGACATTGAGTGGAGGTGTGGCCTGGATGTGCATCGAGGAGCAGCGCGGTTATCGGGGAACAGCAAGGCTGTGCCAAGAAAGCGTGCGCCAGCCACCAGGGACGCTAAAGATCCGTAGAAAATCCACAAAAAAAGGACCCCCTTCCTCTTTCATCGACCCACATTTTAATCACTTCCTACAACCTTACTTCAATCCGCCTATATCAACCATAAATCTGTATTTTGTTAACAATTATTTCTTTAACTGAGGCTAAGAAAAGAAAGCGGATTTGGTTGGATATTTGAATTTGGGCGGGAAAAACAAGTGATTTTTAAATCTAGGCAAAAGATATAAATAAAAAAACTGACTTTTTGCTAACTTTTTATGTTACTTTTTTTATTGACTCAAAGTCATTTGTTTCGAATAAACCTGTAATGGTGGTCGTTTAAAAGGTGTACAAATTGATCGTTTACTTTGGAAGGAGAGCAGAAAAAAAGAGGGAAGGAGGAGTGGTGTAGTAAAAAAAAAAGGAGGCAGTTCTTCTGGTCCCACGGTAGCTTGATTTATCACGAGTGAATCATTGTGAAGTTGAGTACATTACACGCCCAAAGCCAAATCAAGGCCTCTCCCTCGACACTTTCAACCGTCGTAACCCGTCCTTGGTTTACCGTAAAACGTGTAATTGTTAACAATTTGTCTAAAAGCATCCACGCTCGGGATCACTCTAAATATTAGGCTCTTGGAAATAAAAGAGAGACGGAGATAAAGGACGGGAGAAGGTGAAGAAAAAGGAAAGGGTGAACGATAAAGGAGAAAAATTAGTCTTGCAAAATATCCCTTTACTTTTTTTATTTTCAAGATCATTCAGTTTTTCCCACACCTAAAATTTTTTTGAAGATTTTTAAAAACACCCTAGAACAGTGATTCTCAACGGGGGGCGCTGGGAAGTTACTGTGGGGCGTTATGGAAAATTTGGGTGAATGGCCAGCCATGGAGGCATTAGCGTGAGTCCTTTTTTTTAAATTTAATTTTTATTAATGCGGTAATTAACACCGCCCCTTAAGTAAAGGGTAAAAACTTAACCGCCCGTTTAAAATTTAACCGAGCCGTAACTTAACCGCCCGTTAAAAAATTTAACCGGCCCACGAAATAAAGGGCGAAAATTAACCGGCCCGTTAAGTAAAGGGCAAAAATTTAACCGGCCAGTTAAGTAAGGGCAAAAATTTAACCGGCCCGTTAAGGAAAGGGCAAAAATTTAACCGGCCCGTAAGTAAGGGCAAAAATTTAACCGGCCCGTTAAGTAAAGGGCAAACTTAACCGCCCGTTAAAAAATTTAACCGGCCCGTTAAGTAAAGGGCAAAAATTTAACCGGCCGTTAAAAAAATTAACTGGCCCGTTAAGTTTTTTTTTTTAAAGTAGGGAAGGGGCGGTAAGTATTTTCCTCCTCTGAGGGGGGCGCAGGCTTCAAAAAGGTTGAGAAACACTGCCCTAGAAGATCTTAATTCTGTCTAAAAAAGGGAAATTTGTAAAAAAAAATTAGGGCCATGAAATTTGGACTGTAAGATCAAAATTCAAAGATTTTTTAAGCTTAAGCATTTATAAATAAAACATAATTATTTATAAAGGACTTTTTCTTGATAAATGATAGTATTATACTTCCTCCCTGAATATTCTTGATGAACTTGGGGTAATCAGAAGCATCAATCTTTAAGAAAAAGACTCCTGGGAAAGACTGACCGTTTTTTGTATTTTTTTGTTCCTTCACTTATGGATGGGAACACGCATTAGCCTTGCAGATCACTTTGCATAACGGAAAAGTCTCTTCTTTCCTTGTGAATTTTTCAACTTTCTTTACTATATTTTCAATCGGAAGATAGAAGGGCGGGTTTGCGACTAAATTACACACTTGTTGAACATATAAAAGGATTAGATTGCAAAACCCACCCACCTATTGATACAGATCCACATTACTGATCTGAAGGACGGTCGGGAGGAAGATTTATTTATTATTCGCATTTGAAGCCCTCTGCTTTCAATTTGCATAACTTAAACGTCCATGGTAATTAGCCTACGGTTAAAAATAGATTATTTTATTCAAAAAGAGGAATACTGTAATACTTTTAGCACCCAAGGGAGTTTAGGAGACTAAGAATCCTCTCTACGGAAGTTGAGTTAATTTCCACCAGGTTCGCTAGTTGTTCACGGTTCAAAATTACAGCTCTACCAACCTATTTAGAAGCTTTTTATTCTAGTATTCATAGTAACGTTTTATTTTGCAGACGTAATTGTCGTTAAATAAACGGTTGACCAAATAAATCCGAGAGACCGCATTCCGCTCCCTTTTTTTTTCTCGAAAGGTGGGAACGGATTGAAAAATGCATTCGCCCCGAAATACAATGACATTTTTTAAGAAGGAGTGCAGTTTAAAAATAATGGGGCCCAAAAGCGAAATAAAATCCGAGACCCCATTATAAAGTCCCTAGAGATAAAACTCAATTTATTTTATGACTCTTTCAATACTTACTTGAAGAAAGAAAGAAAAAAAATATTTTATTGTACTTCAATTTCAACTACAAGAAAAAGCTTTTAAAATAAATATAAAAAATAAATTATTTTGGAACTAAGTACTTTATGTAAGTAGGTAAGTGAAAATTAATTTATGTTAGGGTTCCTAGATTTAAAGTACAAAATAAAATTTACGGCAATTAAAATGAAGAAAATGCTTGATAAAATAGGATAAAATAGATTTAAAAGCCTCAAGCGTAATTTTTTGAGACAACCTCATTTTTTCTCCAAAAATATCATTTTTTCTCCTTTAGTTCGGGGGGGGGGGGGGGGGATTTTCATGATTTTATTTTTGTTTTACTGAGACACTAGATTTTAAATTAGGTACCTTAAATTTTTCTGCTTTCTATAATAATTGAGATATTTGACTTTTTTGAGGAAAAAACGTGGTTTTTGAAAGGAAAAAACGTGGTTTTTGAAGGCAAAAACGTGGTTTTTGAAAGGCAAAGACGTGGTATTGAGTGGCAAAAAAGGTGATTTTTGTGAGGAAAAAACGTGGTTGGGGGAAAATTCTTAAGTCTTATGGGGGCACACATCTCGTCCGAAAGTATTCTCATCCTAAAGTATTCTCGTCCAAAAATAAAGAAAAAGAAAAAATATAAACTGTATTCTCGTCCTAACAGGCTACGCCCTTTTTAGGACGAGATGACAGTAGGATGAGAATACTTTATTTAATTTTAAGTAATATTTTATTTTACACATATTTTTAGGACGAGAAGACAGTAGGACGAGATACTTTCATTTTAAGTATAATATTTAAAAAATGAATAAAAATTGAAATCCACTCGTCCGAATGTCTTCTCGTCCTACTGTCATCTCGTCCTAAAAAGGGGCGTTGCCTGTTAGGACGAGAATACAGTTTATATTTTTCTTTTCTATTATTTTTAGGACGAGATACTTTAGGACGAGATACTTTCGGACGAGGCACTTATGCGGAGTGGGACCACTAGAAAACCAAGGATTTTATTCCGTTTTCCTTAATTATTAATTAAGTTCTTATTTTTTTATTCAAAAATTATTTTTATTTATTATTGCCACTATCTATCTTAAAATAATATCTACAAATAAAAACGTTTAGAGCCCAAAAACTCCGAAATCTCAAAAAATTAAGTAAAAATGAATTTTTCTCCTGGGTATACCAAATCAGTCTGAAAACTACAAAAATGGAGGGTGTTACAATAACTACTATTTGAGGAAGTTAATGATGTATACGAAGCTTGAAATTTTCTCATTTAGGGAAGAATGAATTTTTTTACAAATACAACAGAAAAAAAGGAATCTTTTTAACGAGCGAATTTGTTAAAAACAAAGACTGACCTATATTTTTATCTAAAAGAATAAATATTTTATCAAACCCACGTCCAGATGGTTTGGCCATTGCATTTTCAAATCGGGTGGTCCTATTATCAAAAGCAAGGGATAGGATCGTATTTCAACACCTCCGGAAAAGGGAGCCGTATAAAAAAAAGGACACGCCCCAAAAAGATGCTTTGAATACTTTTAAGTCTCAATAACCGAACAAAAAAAAATTTGACATTTATCTTTAATTGGGCTTCAATTAAAAGTAATTACCCGTTTTTAAAACAAGAGACCCAGGTTTCTAAATATTTCAAAATCAAGGTTGGAAAAAAATGTCTTTTGCTTTATTTTTATAATTACTTAAAACGAAATCCGTGTAATAGGCACATCCTACTTGTAAAAACGACCATTAGGATAACAATGAGGTTTAACTCACATTAGCCATTACCGTGCAAATGAACATCCTGTATATAAAAAAGGTTCAATTTTGTTTTTTTGTTTCAGGTCGCGAGTGGTTCTGAATGTATCCTCAAAAGTTTCGTGTGTTCGAAAAGAGCTGACAAAGGACCTAATTCCGTTCGAAATTTTCCAATACGACCCCAACAGGTGAGGCGTAACAAGCCTCATTTGTCAAACGTTCATGGTTTTCTTCATGGTAAGTTCTTTTTATCTTTGCTCTGGGGTGTACAAAGCCTTGAATACAAGAAAAAAAATTCTTTCAATTAACTATTGATCAATATTGAAAGTTTATTGATTGAATTCTCTTTACTTTTATGGCATTAAAAAAAATCCTTATCGGATATGTGAGTTGTACCTATTTAATAGTTGCTTTCGATTAAGAAAGGAATTGGAAAAATCCATTCGCTAATTGAAAAATAAAAGTCCGACTTTGATTTTAAGATTCCTACGAAGGGAGAAAAAGAAAAAAAACTTTCACCCCATATGTCGGAAGAAGAGATGATTTTTTTCTGGAGCTTCTTTTCAATTAAAAGATCAAGCGGCCGATTTAATGAGCGGGGATTGTTAATTGATCGTAACTTGCCGCAATCTTAAACGCCTTCATTTGAATAATGGATATGCGTATGATTGATTGGATTTGACATTTTAAAACGTTTTGAATGTCGATTACTTCAGAAAGCATGTTTAAAATGTTTGAGGATCTGAATAATCGTTTTGAGAGCAGCGAAGTCAGGAGTCGGCCAAGGTCGAAGGACAACGATCATCTATTCCCATCTTACCAGGAGGTTGACTAATTGGCAGGCCTGTTTTACCCGATTTTCGGACGTTTTTATGTATTTTTCTTCTATTTTTCGAGCAGAAATACTTTTTACTGTATTTTTCCCCGTTTTCAGCAGTTTTTATGAATACATTTCGAATTTACCGCGTTTTCCTGAGTTTTCATTAGTTTTTTTGTCGATAAAATTTTCTTTTTTGTAGTTTTTGGAATTTTCCTCGGATTTAAATTCCTCAAGGAAGTTATTGTAATACTTCCATATCATTTAAAATCGGGTCTTCCAGGGCCCTTATTTTCATCAGAGAAAGTGGGAGTCTTCAGGGTATCCAAAAACCTTCGATTTGATGTAAAACGAGAATCTTCCTTTTGCTCTAATCATGACTTTTAAGGGTTTTTCTTTTTTCTCCTAAAAAATCGGTTTTTTACCTTGTTTTTAGGCGTTTCCTGTTGTTCTGTCCAAAAATACCACTTCACTGCTTTCTGTCGATTAGTAGCCATTTCCTCCATTTTTGGGCTTTGGAACTACCTCTTTTCTGAACGTTTTGTCGGAAAACGAATTTCCTCGGATTTAAATTCCTCAAACGGAAGTTATTAGCTTTGTTCCAACCGTAGTTTGAAACTGGTTTGAAACTCCTGGAGCGTGCGTAGAAGGATTTGCACGTCAGATGACTTCAGATTTGACGACAAACGATGTTCGACGTCCAATTCCTTCTGCGCACGCTCCAGGAGTTTCAAACCAGTTTCAAACCGGTTGGAACAAAGCTATTGTAATATCCATATCATGGTCTTTGGAATCGGGTCTTCCAGGGCCCTTATTTTCATCATGGTTATCCAAAAACCTCTCGATTTGATGTAAAACTTGGGAGAATCTTCCTTTTGTCTGATCATAACTTTTAAGGGTTTTTTTCATTTTCCTAAAAAATCGGTTTTTACCTTTTTTTAGGCGTTCCTGTTGTTCTGTCCAAAAATACCACTTCACTGCTTTCTGTCGATTAGTAGCCATTTCCTCCATTTTTGGGCTTTGAATTACCTCTCTTTCTGAACGTTTTGTCGGATAATCGAACCTCAGAGTTTTTATAAAGTCACGGATTATGAACACGTCATCGTCCAAGGCCTGGATGTGGGTTATGTGAAGACGAATACAATAGATAAACCTTTTTAATAGGCCATAAGTGTCTCGCTGAATCCAAATGAGTCTTTTTAAATATGTAAAATACGTTCTAATAGTCGAACAATTAACCGAAACGGTTTAATTTTCCAATAAAAAATAATGCAGTTCTCCATTTTTAAAAAAAATCACTAGAATCGTCCAGCTAAAAGTACAACTCAATCCCGTAAGTTTTGATAAAAGGAAACGCCTGCATGAGCGGTCACTCAAACCAGTGAGTCAGCTGGCGTTCTGGAAACCGGCGATAGAGTTACTAGGCCGTAGAAAAAAAAAACAAACAAAAATCTAGCTTTTGATGGCAAAAATCTCTTTGGTGAATAAATTTAACTTTCTAAAGAAAACCGTGGGCTTAATTGATCTTGATTTACACGTCAATTATTAAATTATCGTATAAATTAAAAAAAAGGTCTTTAAACGATTTGTCAAATGTTTCCGTTAAATTATTCATGTTTTATCGTTCTGATATCGTAATTTATCAGCGTTATAAGGAAACGTGTCCGCGTCGGGCATGAAGACGGTATTTAAAGTCTTCTCCGTTTTAATAATTTTATTCTCGCTATCGGAAACTGGTTCACTAATTTTACCCATTTATGTCCTCTAAAGAAGGAGAGAGAGAGAAAAAAAAGGTAGAATGATGATGATGGAAAAAAATTGAATAAACGACTCAATTAACGGCTGTATCTGTCAAATTAGTTTTGCTTTTTTGATCCATCGGTTAACAAATCGGTTATGTCGTTACACGTGTTTGTATTTTTCATCTGTTAATTGTCTCAATTTTCTTTAGTTTTATGTGACACCGTTTTTTCGTGGCCTTAATTGATTACTAAAACATTTTGAGAATGTAGCGGGAGCTTCCTCAATCGAAGTAGTGCGACGTCGCATCCAGAAAAAATGGCCGAGTTTCTGAGATAAAAGAAATTCAAAATTTCGTGAGTCTTGTTTGAAAAATTCACATCTGTATAGCTCTTCTGCTGTTCATGGTCGTTCTTAAGTAGAAGCTGTCGAAACAGTTATGATCTGGTTCTCAGAATAGGTAGTCACGTTTGCACTAGTGAGTAAAAGCTCTCGTGGGTGGCAGTTTATACGTCGATTTCATAATATTTTCATCTTCTCCGAGTTCAGGCTTTTATTTTTTCGTCGGAATAATTGGTTTGCAAAAGAACGTTGAGAAAGGTGATCGAATATTGAATTCGTGAATAAATAAGTATGGGAAGATGTCTTTTAGGTGAAGGAGGAGTTTGCCGTTTGGGAGATGGTATGGAGAGCTGACGTTTATTGTCGGAGGGCGGTGGTTAGTATTTGCATGTTGGGTAAGAGATGGTCATGGTGTCATTAGTGCTTCACTTTCACCTCTGGGTACCGTGGGAAACCCCTTCACCTACCCCCGTCTGGAGATCGCGCGCTGCCCCGCCAACATCAGCCTAAATCCCCCACAGGCCCAGCCCCTTTTACCCATTCTACTTTTCTATTTGCAAGCTAAAACATTCTCTTGGCATCTTCGCGTTTTTTTACGATTTGACCAAGAAAAAGAATGGCCTAAAATTTTTTTTTGTCTCCTATTGTTAAAAGGACGGCCCAGGGTTATTTTCATGAATAAATGCATGGGATAAGGCGAGGTCTTCACCTCGACATATACCACAGCGCTTCCTCTTTTTTTCTACTATTCTTTTCGGAGTTGTTTCAATCTAAAAACTTTCTTTTCGACCAAAAAAAGATACTAGTTCGGAAACCTGGTCCGAAATGTCAACGCGTCTGCATTTCTGTGTCCCTTTAAAGGAAGTTTCTGTGATATCATCGCGTTCATAGCTTACCGCTTATAGATTCTGCTGTGGAATATTTTCTTGAAAATTTTGCGCTGAATCCTTGACACAGTTGGCTCATCTTCGCTCAAAACCGGCTTATCTGGATCTTTTGTTTTTCTTCGCGATCTTCTGTGGAACTCGTTCTTTATTTAAATCGCCTTCTTTTATATCTTCCGAGGTTAATCTTTGAAATTCCTTATCGGCTCTGATTTGTCTTCGGGCCATTAAGCCCGACCGCGATGTCGCATATGGCTTCCAGGTAGGACGAGGTTCAAGGTGTTCCTGCGGTAAATTGAAAAACCAAAACAGCAATGGCGTAAGGAAAAAAAGAAATTATTGGGCTTCTCAAACCTCATTCTCCTTTCCTCTTACTACCGAAAAAAAAAACCGGATTTCAGGAGTTTTCCTCAGTTTTTGACCAAAAAAACGCCTGCAACAAAATCTTCTGGCGCTTCTGAGCTATTGCGACACAAGGGACTCCTAGAGAAGAAAAAAATCATCCGCACTGTATGAAGCGGAGGGTGGGCGAGAGAAAAATTGTCGAGAAAAATTACATCAGCGTATAAATTTGAGGGTAAATTTTCAAGGATGTATGTCAAATGTGAACGAGGTGTGGAAAGTGAGACTTGTAGATAAATACAACTTAAGTGGAAGACAAATTGTCTCAAGTCGGCGTATTAATCTCGGATGTTGAGTTTTAAGTATGATCCTTATGAGAATATAATTTTAAACGTAGGCTGAAAAACTCTATTGTTTATATGCTTGTACCCGTGTGATCAGCAGGTGGGTTGACGTGAAATCAGTAGGAGTCGATATTTTTCTCTTAATAAATTAGGGTGTCCGAGTTTCTTTTTCCCAAACGGAAATACCTTTCCGTGTATGTCCGACGGGACGATCCTGACATTTTCTGAGATGGGCGTTCACCGTGGGAAAAAGTCGGATCATGACGGGGCGAGGGACCGGCAATTGCAAGATGCCGAGAGTTGCATCACCGATCCAAACAGCACGCCTCCTCTCCACGACCCTCTAATCCATTACCATAACTCCGCTCTTAACACAATTAAAACACGTCTCGTTACACTTTTAACAACCATTAAGTTTAAATTAGGGAGAACCATATTTTCTTTATAGCTACCACAATTGGAACTGACCCTCGCCTCGATATTAATTACCCAATAGCATAATCTTTGATGTTGCACAGGCCAAGGTTTAGATCAGCTGGATGCAATAGATTCGGTATTTGACATTGTTTAGTTCCTTCTGACACACCCTGTGTAAATGGATATTTAGGATAATTGTACGCTTCGCGAGTCTGCGTCATGAATTTTTTTTAAATTCATCCGCAATTAACGTTCCTCCGCCCTTGGTTTTTGTTGAAAGTCCTATTGTTTTCCTGTTTTTCACTTTTTCCCCCAGTAGTTTCCAAATCCGCCCGTGACATAATTCAAAACTCATATTGTCAGCTAAAAAATTCAATCCATTCTCTGACCTTGAATATTTTTGGATGTCCTGCTGTCTGGGGTTGAAAGGAATAGAGTTATTATGATGTAAGATAGCGAAGGAAGATTCTGGTGGGCGGGTTCGGTTTTATGGATGGTATCATCAGTGATTTCACGTTGTAAAAGGCCCGGGTCACCGTGCGTCCTATGATGGGGACCTTTTTTAGAAAGTGAGTCGTTTACTAAACCTTCAATTCTTAAGATTCTCCTATCTGGGTGGGAGTTGTAGACTTCAGTGTGTCGAGAGAGCATCTTCAGCCACACCCATTTCACAAGGCGATGTTGCCGGTTCTCGGGGACGAAATAGAGGAAATTCTAGTCGCACGTTTTCCCGGTCTTCTTTTCGAAAAAGTGGAATTTTTTTTTTCTTTACCGCATCTAATACTCGCGTCGAAATTACGTTTTCCCTTGACACAAAATTCTTATCGAAGAACCATCAAAGCGTAAAACTTTACTATGGACAATTAATACAGCAATTGATTGCCTCTGAACTTGGCATATTAAAAGCGACTAGTTTTTATGACTGAAAAATTTTTTTATCCTCTCTAAATTCTTGGACTCCAAAAATTTGAAAAAAAGAACAGTTTTTGGGCTTTTCTATCTCGTTTGACCAAAAAAGTCCCCTTTTCCCTGTTTTCGAGGGCTTTCTTTGCTATTTTGATGAAAGGAAACTCTTTTTCTGCCATTTTTTCATGCGCAACTGCAGAATTTTTGATCTTTTTGACCATGAAAGCCTCATTTACAAAATTTTCTAGCGTTTTCCTCGCTATTTCTGCCAAGAACTTGCTTTTTCAAGTACGAAACAGCGCGATTCTTATAACTTCTGAAATTTCTGAAATATTATTGCAAAAAAAAAAGTAAATCCCCGCAGTTTTGAAATCATGGGAATCTTGAATAGAATTATAGGCTCCACCTACTCATTAACCGTCAGTTGTTTTTTTTCCGAATTAATTAGCTCTCCCGGCTCATTGTATGATTGAATTCCCACAGTCTTAACTTGTCAACCTTGGCCTTCCGGAACTCGCCGCACTCTGAAAATCCTGGTTCGAAAATTTTTCCACTATGAGGTAAAAAAGGGGAAAAAGCATTAAATTCCGATCAATTATTTTTTTGTGAAACTCTTTTTTGAAATTAAATGATTTACGAGTCCATATTACGGGCAAATTGATTTTTATTCCTTTATCCAATATTGAAATTTACGATCCGCATAAAAATTATAATGTGAACCATAAAATTACGAATCTATTTTAAAGAAATATATTTTATAATAACCGTCAATTTACTAAATAATAAATTAACTCGTTGAAATAGGTAAATAAGATTCTAGGTTTTTTGTTGTTTTTTATACTCGAGGGATAAGGAGCCGAAAGAGTCCACTTGAAAAACGACTAAAAAGAGAGGAACATCGGTTTGAAATAAATTTCCGATTTTATCGTCGGGAGTTTTGTTTCGAGTGTGGAAAAATGAAAATAAATTCACTTTTATCGTATACTTAATGACATGTTTACAACTGACTTTTTGTCTTTTTGAGACTTTTGCTTCTACCTTTTTGTTTATTTTCTTGTTAAAATTCTTATACCTACACGATACTAAATGCATTTTTTTCTTATCCTTTGATTGTAAGAAGCTGACATTTATTTTTATTGTGGGGAAAATTTTTTTAAATAAATAACAATTTGTAATTGAACGGTTTTTCCAAACTTTCGCCGATAAAATTGGGATAAAAATAGATTCCCCATTAAGACGCTAAACAAAAAGTTAAATTAGTTAACGGTGACAGATGTCCAAAATCAAACTGAGTGGACGCTGAAATGAACAAAAGGGCAAAACATTGAAAGGCCCAAAACTGTGTTTCTTGCCCAGAAAATCGAGGAAAACTACTCAAAAAGATGTCGGACGTCCAAAAACCTGGTAAAACGGGTTTAAAAGTCAGGGAGGCACAAAAGGTGTTAAACGCTCGAACATCCTGTTTAGTACCCAACTAAACAGGAAGGCGTTGAACGCCCAAACACCACATAAAACGGTGTTTTCTACACCCAAAATCGATGAAAATTGAAAACGGCTCTAGTTTTGGTGCTAGGGTGTTAAACTCCTATGGTATTTACTTCTATAATTGATGGCTAGTCAAAGTAGGACTATTTCTTTAGCCCTTTAGCCCTTTATTTAGCCTCTGAGGCAATTAGTGGCCCTTTTTCGACAGATTTCTACCCTTTTGAGGAAGTTCCGGTCCGGGCTAGCTCGAAAAGAGTATTTTAAGAAACAAGGAGGCTCAAAAGGTGTTAAACTCTCGAACATCTTAAGTTGGGTGCTGATAGCCTATGAAATGGGTGTTGCTACACCAAAAAATCGAGTAAAACGATAAAACTCGTTAAAAAAGATGCTGAACGCCCAAACACCACATAAAACGGTGTTTTCTACACCCAAAATCGATGAAAATTGAAAACGGCTCTAATTTGGTGCTAGGGTGTTAAACCTATGGTAATCGATGGCTAGTCAAAGTAGGACTATTTCTTTAGCCCTTTATTAGCCTGTAGGCAATTAGGGCCCTTTTTCGACGATTTCTTCCCTTTTGAGGAAGTTCCGGTCCTAGCTCGAAAAGATTTTTAGTTTTAAAATTCGCGCAATGAACGATCACATACGTTAATGCCGCACCTTTTAAGTTGAACGGTAATTTACCTCTTTGTAAATGTCACGTTCCTCAATGGACTTAGCCCGAAACCAGTAATTTAAACTTTTATCTCATTCATTACCGAGCATAATAGTCACAAATTAACCCAACTCTTTTTCTTTGGTCTTTTTCGTATATTGTGGATATTTGAGATATTACATCAAAAATTTCGAAAGGTAAAAAAAATTATGTAATTGAATAGAACGGCCGCTAAATCTCGGTTTGAAGCGGACTGTCAGTGATTGAAGAGGAAACGTGGTTAACTTGTGATGACCGCATCCTTTCTCTCAGTGCTCCCCGTCTTCCCTAATCACCCATAGCGGAAGTTTTTTTCACATAAAAGTAAAGAAGAATAAAAAAAAAGTGGATTTGAATAGTCACGCCTTGGAGTTCACTTGAAATTATACGCCGAATAAATTAAAGATTTAAATAAATTAGGGAGTGAATTTCGAATTAAGATGGTTAACTGGATGGGATCGCTGGTGGAAAATGGGATATCGCGAAGAAGGTTTCACTAAGTGGGCGTTCTTCATGGATGAGGACTTCTGGACGAATAAATAAATAAAAAAAAACTTACTTTCTTCAGTATAATTTTCGCATATGGAACAAAGTGTGTTTTATTACATTGAACTAGCTTTCTTTCATACTTCAATTCCTTCAAACTTTCGAAAAATCCCTTTTTTAAAAAACGCTTTTTGACGAAGGGTCCGAAGATGAAAAAACGCAGGTGAATCTCAAGGTCTGTGGTTCCGGAGGAAGGCTCCACTTCCGGCCGAACCCGCCCACACTTCCCCTAATTACGACTAAAATACAGGTGAACGTACTTTTTACTTCGACATTTTTTTTGGATATTTTTAAGCTAAGTCATGCTGAGATGATTATTCTTCCTTGAATAACGGAGCAGAGTGTCACTTCGAGATTTTTCCCTTTCCTACTTTTTAAGCGTTTTATGCACTTTTTGTGACTCGCACAATTTTTCCTCTTATTCAAAACAAACTTCTTTTTATAAAAATACCTAATATTAAGTTAGCCAGAATTCCAAAGCTCCAAAGCTAATATTTTCAGCGGACATTCCGCCTAACGAGTGGGGACAGCGGGGCTTAACTTACAAAGCGGGACGTATGGTCACCTTGCCTAATAATCATTATTTGGTGACAGAAAGAAGAAAGAAAAAAAAAATCAAGATGAAGAATCTTCTTCGGGAAATATCACTTGATGCCCTTCAGGTTATTCAATTTGCATATTTGAATAGGGTCATCTTTCATTAAGACGACCACTAAAAAAAAAGTTTTTGATTTTTTTATCAAAAAATTCTCAACATTTCTCACTCTTACATCTACAAGGCTATTTAAGTTGCTAAAAAAGGCGCTCCGGCCAATTTAAAAATCACATAAAAAATGACAATAGGTCTTTAAATTATTAATGAGGTTTTTTGGGAATGAAATTCTTGAATTTCGTTAAAAATTTTTACGAAATGAGTTTTCTTCGGTGGATCCGGAAGTGGGTGATCCACAAAACTTTTATTGAGAAAATATGACTTTCACTCAATGCGGTTTTTTTTGATCAACATTTTAATATTTGAAGATTAAAAGTTTACGTAATAGAAAAAGGATAATTTTACGTGTTGAACATTTTAATTCTCATTTTTATGGTTTAAAAGAATATTTTTTTAATCGTTATGTCCATGAATAATTATGATTTTTAAATGAGGACGAACATTACTGGATGTGGGATGGGTCGGTTACGCAAGAGGAGCGTCTTCTTCTGATGCAATAAGCGACTCCGCGGCACAGTTTCAACCTTTCACATACGCCCCGTCCCGTCGTCCGATACGTCCTTCGAAAACACGTCCCTATTGGATAAATCAAAATTTGTAAAAAAAAAAATTCAGACAAAAAGAATGAAAAAAAAAAATTCGTCTGGCCTACCTTTGTAATCCTTCCAGATATTTATGTTTATACTAAGAATCTTCGCCTATGATGCCCAGAATCAAAATATCAAATAACCACTTTTATTTTCTATTCCCGCTCAAATAAGCACTGCCAACCGAATCGGGATTTTAGTCGTTTTTAATTCATTTCTGAAATAAAAATTGGGTTTCTAACTTGAAAAAAGGACGTTAGCGACGACACCTGATGCAAAATGCGAAGATGCTTAAATTTTTAGGAATCTTTGGACAAAAAGAAGTGAAATTAGAAAAAATGAGCCTATTAGGTCAATTTGAACAGATTTAGCGCGCAAAAAAAACGCT